>JAHZND010000819.1:0-17401 GCA_027744115.1 Acrocyrtus sp. NNG-2020 | reverse complement strand
GGTGTGCACAAAAGCCCGCCTACCCTGTAGGCGTACATCTTTGATTTGATACGTCTGCAAGTTGAATACCTCTTGCAGTAGTGGACGTTATTTGAAAAAAAATTTCAAAGTTATGTAGGAATTATAGAGCAGAAAGCCTTTCATACAACTAGTGATATTAATTTGTTGCATCATGAAGTAGAAATTTATCTGAAAAAGGTTTAGCACTAATAAAACTATTTAAAAAATTTACTTCCCATTTCGTTCCTCATTCATGTACATTTAAGGCCATGGAGCACACTGCACTACATACAATGTGCTAGATTCCTCTGTTCTAGAACATGAGGGACAGGTTCCGTTGCAACCCACTTCACTCCTTCATCAACTTACCAACTTGTGATACGAGGATGATGAAATAGTATGAAAAGCTAGTGACTTTTACCATAATATGCCACATATTTAAATACGAAAATTAGAAATAATCCTTCCAGAGCGTCGTGGACGTTTAAGAAGGAGCATTAATTTGCAAATAGCGCACAAAAGTAATAGGGCACTGGCTTAAACATGATCGAGAATCATTTAGGTCTATTTAAATGGACCTACAAGATGTGCGAGATCTATTATTGTTTCGCGTACAGGTGGGACCATGCTCGTAAAAGAATGAGGCCAGGCAACGCTAAAACAAAGCGAAACCAAAGATTTTGCAGTTACCTTCACAATTTGATACTCGTACTGTACACCATGCAGGGCGTGCATCATTACATGATGAGGGATAATAGTGCGGAAATGGAAACATCGAAAGGCATACAAACGGCTCTCGAGTATATTGTAGGATACACCGCTATCTCCTACAACTGCGCCTCCAGGAACATCATCCGTAACAAAGAGTCAGAAATTGCTCTGTTCCTGAACTGGATTTTTCACACAACCGAACAGAACAAACTGAATGGTAGGTGGGGAGATATTTTTTGAGAAGTAATTTAATAAATTTGTTTTTTGTTTAAACGGATTCTTAGGTGGAACATACACTAGAGGACACCAGCCATTAATCGTGAGACTAAATTTGTTTGTGGCTTATTATAACTTCGCCGCGGCGGCTCTACTTCCGTTCGGATTTGCATTCGGTCTACACTTACGGCAGCCCTGTAAGGCCTCCTTCTTCGGATACTGGCTACTACCTGAATGTCAAGGCAAGATGGTATCACCCTCAACCATGATGGCTATTTGGATGTTTCTATTTAAACTGGTACTATTTGTGATAAACTACTTTATTGCTGCATTCACTATTTGTACTGCTGGATATGGAGTTGCAATCTTGCAAACAATGAGTACGCTGACAGCTCGGGACTTTCTTAAAAGGTAGGTCGAAGTAGCAAAGACGATTTAATTAGCACAAATTAATTACATAACTAATTAATTATTCTTATCGTTAACAGGCTTCAGCACATGATTCAAAACAAAGAGGCGTCTCCAAAAAGCATTGTTCTCGTGTACAGAAATATACAGCTTCTCATCAAACTGTTCAACGAAATCCAGCAGCGTGGACATATGACCGTGATAACAATTGAGTGCGTTGTCTGCCAAGCAGTCTGCCTCGCCGCTTTCCTCCGGCTGCCGATGAACATGGACAATATTGCGGGCATATGCACCTTCGGTGGTCTCTATATTCTATGCCTTGTGGTTGTTATTGGAATGCAGTTCACTGGAATGGCTACAATCTACTCAGAATCAAAACTGGCTCACCAGTACATCAAGGAAAGTCTCAAAACCTCATCCAGACACCACAGAAGGTACATGGAGCGGTTCCTCAGATCATTTCCGTATATTAAGATGGGACTGGGGGATATCAACTTCATCGAGGAAATGACGCCACTAAACTTGTATTGACTTTGCTAATGATATCAGTGTAAATATACTTCTACTTTCAAATAATTAAGGTATGAAAATGGCAAAGCTTCGGGGCTTTAGTGAAGGAAAGACCTATTATGACCAATCCCGGCTAATAACTCTTCTAGGTAGGGTGCTTTCTTTAAAAACTTTAAAATTTAAAAATTTCTTGCAATAGGGAAGTGATAGGTAATCTGAGCAGCAGTTCACTATGAATAATTATTGTAAGTTTACTTGCAGAATATTGAGCTCATGGCGTCGGTGGTGGTCAATGCTAATTATATACATATATATTTATGCTGGCATTTTAAAAATTTAAGTATTGTAAAATGCAAGTATTATTTAATTGCTTCAAAAATTAAGTTACATGAAAATAGCATTCGCTATGGTAATTGTAAAGATGTTTAGGTAAAAAAATATTATGAGATATGTCAGAAAAAAATATTGTATATGAAAATGAAGGAAGAAGTACCTAATTGTAATATGTAATTACACTTGTGTTGTCACAGCTTTTAAAAATGTTGTAAATATTTTATAGCTATAAGCAAATACATTTATTCTGTAGTGACTTGTGAGGTAAAGTACATATATTGTTGGAACAGGGAGCTTGCAACAGCGATGTTGTACAGTACGACTTTGGTCAAGATAAATGATGCCGAACGATAATAGAAGGAAAAAATACTTTTTGTTCTTTCACAATTATAATAGTATGAAATAAATTTAGAAGTACGACCTCATAAGAAACACTTTAATATACATTATCTAACTATTGTCACATTGTTCGTAAAGTAGTTAAGTTACATTAGATTAGATGAAAATGAAATGACAGAATCTCATAATGCCCCAAATGTTTAAATGTCACTAATATTACCTATATTACATTCTCCAAATTGTTTCCTCCAACTTACTTCGGAAACCGTTTCAAACTACTAATTATTGGCTCGAAGAAAACAGTTACTTTAAGTTGTGCTCCCTCTTTCATAATTTGCAAACAACGCTCAGTAGCCTTGAAAACGGAGCTGTCCTCATACTCGCGAAGACAATCTGAATTTACCGTACTGCACTCGTTCTTATCAAATACGCTGTAGGTAACAGTACCAGCGGAGGACGGAATCGGGGGATATATAGTCAACTGTTTTTTCCTCTGTAGAATGGCCTGTCTTCGAAACTTTTCATTTAAGCCTGCGAGCTCTTTCATGTCTTTCTCAATGGAATATTTCTTGTCGGGTCGCATTTGATAAGCCAATTTCGCCACAGATAAATAAACCGCTGAGAATGCAACCAAGTGGGGACTAGAAACTACTTTGTTCTTCGTAAATGAGTAGTGCTCGTCTCCAAACAGTTTGTGAACTTCTTCACAAGTGTGAAGTGCCAAGTCTAAATCAGATCCGCGGTGATTTGTTGGTGTGTCCTTATCTAATAAACTTGTCAGTCGTCTATTTATTACGTGCATTTTTGCCGCAATCTGACTGGCCGAGTTTCTCTCGAATGCAGCCTCAACTTGAGCATTAATCTGGCTTTCGAGACTGGGTGCAGAATCGAAAAGTCCGACCACAAATCTAACCCCCGAGTAAAATAAATCTACTCCCGGAACTGCTATTGCAAACCCTGACGCAGCTAAGGACACAACATTGTCCAAAGCGTCCAATATTTCGTTGGCAGCATCAGTGACCTTCTCTTGTTGAGTTCCTTTGAAGAATAGAGACTTTACTTGACACGCTCCGTTCTGGGTTCGGCTACAGGAACTGATGGAGTAGATGTCATCTTCGAAGCCGATTTCATTCAGATAACCATTCCGAGGTGCAGAGGACGTCATGTCAATGTAATTACCTTCACAGTCATTTTTAGTATAAAGCCGGACGCAGGTACTGTGAGAGTCCGCACCAGAAACACGAGACCCGGAAGATGTCCACCAGGAATTTAGATTGGTGCACTCGTCGCTCCGAAATGATAGGCATTGGTACCAACCTCCAAAATTTCTGGTGCTGGTATACTGTGACGCAGGCCTTCTTACCGGAGCAGTCGCTTGAAGTGCATTTTTCATACTCATCTGCAGCTACTGGGCGGACTGAAAAGATAAAGAAAATGATTTCTCTGCAGAAACATTAAATTTGTCTTTTTGCTTAATATTAAACACTGTGATCAAGGTAAGAGATATTTAAACCAAAGGACTTACAGGTGCTTAACGCAAACGCTACCAAAATAATAAATACATAGTTTTGATGACTCATATTCTGCTAATAATTTTGTAATGGTTTAAGGTTGTGCAAATAATTTCTAGGTATAGCACGTTATGCAGTCAAATTGAAACTATTTCATTTTGAAGATAAAAATCCATCTTACATTTTACGAGTGTACCTACATAGTTGTAATCAATTCAGGCACGTGAATATGTAGTAAAGGTGTCCTTGAAACCTAGGAAAACCACTCCAAAAAAATTAGCTGAGTGGATTTCTATTTTTGTTTCAGATTTAAAATGGCTCGACTATAAAGTGCTATTTTACTATAATATAGCTATATACTTGATTCACATTTCCTGCGGAGCTTCCTGAGTGCCTCTGGTCAAATCTCCAGTGAGAAACTTTCCTTCCTGGGAAAATTTGTGCTACTACTTGAAGCCACAAACATCCTTTATATTTTGTATACATACCTAGTGTATTAGGTATGCTAAAACATGAATGAACCAGTGTAAAGTTGATGGTACAATTTGGAAAGCCCCATTACTATGACCAACTTCGAAAACCCCATAAACTAAAACCTTGAAGGACAGCTTTCAAATGGTTATGATACCGATACATTTTTTTAAACACACATGCCAAGTCTGGGAAAGTAACCGCAATAAACGTCACATGTTACATGGAACGGTATGATTATTAATTATTATTTATTCCGCAAGCAATTCATTTGCAGGTGTGTTATATTTACGTTTCCGATTTTTGGAAGTGGAATGTACCCTTTTTAGTACTAACCGAAGTTCATTTATAACCATTTTGGAGCAATGTCCTAAGAACAAAAGACATTATTACCTTATATGAATACACATTTTACCTATTTTATATTTTAGCACGCAATTTAAGAGTTCCTCCAAATAATATCTAGCCTTAAAAGCCAATACATGGCGCCTATTCCATTTTCTGCATCTCCCCACCATCTTTGCATTACATAAAGCTTTCTGTGCAGTATTTACCATTCAATTTAATTGCTAGCAAGTAGCAAAATAGTACACGCTACCAACTGGTGCTACTCTATCAAAAATCTAAAAGTGTATCCCAACAGCATTCTATTGTCTATGCGCGTACCGCTACCACCCACCCGTCACTCTAATTTTGATGCCTTACCTTTTGGCTTTATAAAGGATGAGCTCTGCAACAAATTTATTGCAATATGGTACGGAAATGGAATTCGCATTTTTTTTTCTGAGAAGTCCTTCTCATGCTGTTGCTTTCAGTTTCAGCTTTGCTACTTTTGTATGTATTCTCTAAGCAAATCAAGTGAGAGGAAAAGGGGAGCTGAGCGTTACGATGGGATTTTGCTTTTACTACGACACGACTGGGGCTCAAAAGTCATCATCTGTTGTGCTAAAGTTTTACCACCTATCACCTATGTACCTTGAAGAAATTCCTTTTCGCATTATATAAACTGTATAGCTGTGTTGTGGTACAAATGTGGATAAATGTGATCGTGAGTTTATTTGTTTTGTTATGACTATATACATACCTAATAGTCATAGTCACAAGCCACAGTCACAAGAGTTGAGTGATAAACACCTGTACACAAACAGTTTAACTTTTAGTCTTGCGGGTAAATGAAATAAATTAGTTTAGATGTTAGGTCATCAATCAGCCAAAGCGTGCAAGAAGTTTTCGGTGTTGTGGTAGGGTTTTAATTACAAATACACTACATTATATTTTCGATTAAAAACGAAAACGAAACGCCCTAATATACAATCCGTGGATGGTCTTTACTTGCACTATAACTAGTAAATAAATTAAATTTTGGGGGAGAAGTTCTGTAAATTTTATTAAAGAAAAAAGTGGTACTAGTCAGTAGTTAGTAATGCTGAAAGTTAGTATTTTATTTAGACTAGTAGTGACAATTGCCATGGCCAAAATGTAGAGAAGGAAGTCGTTAAATTCCTTCAGCTACAGCTGTCGGATTTCCAGGGTGGCGTATGGAACCATAGGGCGATATAGATTTGGTGACACATGGTAGCTAGTTGGCAGCTGGTGGAGAAAAGTCCTTATAAAGTTAATGTGTAGTATTATTATATCGTTAAAGTTAGTCGGGTCCCTACAAGTTTAGAGAGCAAATTGACAGTTTATAGTTAGTTAGTAATAAATTGTAAAATTAACTAATGCTACAGCTAATGTAGCAGTTAAGTAGGGTAGCTATTGATCTCAAGCTCTCTCCCGTGACTCAGAAACTGGGGTAAATTATTTTCTTTATTTTAACGTATATACACACTCAATATTAATTTAATGACTTTTTTATTATGTAATTGTTCTGTGAAATTAGGTTGGTTTTAAACTTTCCCAACAAGTGCTTAGTTTTAATATTTTAATGTTTCAGACATTTAAAATTCCGTCCAAAACTGAATAGGAAACTGACGGTTATGTAAGGACAAAAAATAGTATTAAAAAGTGAAGTAGAACTGTGCTTCATAACTTCATTTCCGTGACTTGCCACTCAGCAACCAAAGAAGAGAACCGTCTAATCAAGGTAACAATTATAATACAATTAGTTAAAACAAATAAATACGATTAAGTTTAAAATTACGCTTATATTGATGGCAATTATTTATGCTTACTTACAGAGGGAGAATCATTCTGCTAAAACCGTATACAAGTTTGGAATAACTAAACTACAATGAGTTGCGCAGATTTATGTTCAAGGCTTGGTCGCTGGTGCTTCCATTGTTTTCTACGATGGAGATTGTGGATTCGGCCGTTCTTTATTCTCAGTTACATAATCTGTTTATGTATCTTGGTGCCATCATTAGTATTTACCTGCTTAGGACATGAGTGCAGCAAACAGCAGCGTACCCAACTAATTGGAGGAGTGTTTGTCCTTTTGGCGATTCCAATTTCCTTCTGGGAAATTACTCAACACCTGGTTCACTACACAAAACCGTACCTTCAAAAGCATGTCATTCGGTAAGAATTAAGTGAATTTTCATTTTTCGTCTAATTCGGTAAAAGAGCACCTTTGAAATTCGCTGATCTTTTTTATAGAATTCTGTGGATGGTCCCCATTTACGCACTTGACGCCTGGATTGGTCTTCTTGCACCCGAGTATTCCATTTACTGCAACTCACTTCGTGAATGCTATGAAGCTTACGTGATTTACAACTTTATGAAGTTTCTGTTGAACTATTTGAATGCAGAAATGGATCTCGAGGCTAATTTAGAAATGAAACCTCAGGTATAATACAAAATTATAAATAAAAGTAATTATATCAGTTGGAGAGGAAAAGTAGTAGTGTCTATGTATTTTTTCTCTTTTTTCAATGTAAAATTCAGGTGCACCACTTTTTCCCGTTGTGCTGCATTCGAGACTGGGAAATGGGACAGGAGTTTGTGCACAAGTGCAAACATGGAATTCTTCAGTACACAATTGTCCGACCTCTGACTACATTTATTGCATTGTAAGTTGGTTTAGTTCAAGATTACTTTACTGTTTTAAACTAGGTATATTACTAGCTAGTACCTAAATGGCTCGTTATCTTATTTTTTCAGCATTTGTGAATTGTTTATAATAATTATAATTATAGTTATAATAATTGAATGACATGATCCCAAATGTTCTCTCTATTTTTAGCCAAGGAGTTGCCATTTCCATACTGGTCAACACCGGGATTATTGCTAACGTGTTTGGAACAACTGAGAAAAACGATATTAAGGACATATCCTCTAGTCTTCAGAATTTCCTCATTTGTATTGAAATGTTCTTCGCAGCTCTAGCCCATCAGTACGCTTTCTCGTACAAGGCGTACGTTGACATGGCTGCCGATCAGCCGAACTGCTGTGAGTCCTTCTGTCAAATGTGGGACATTTCGGATGTAAAGCAGGATTTGGAGGAACATATTGGAGTGATGAGTAAGGAGCTTATGAACCGACTATAGAGTTAATAAGACTGATCTAGACACATGTTACATGTCAGCAAAAAAATTATTAAATTTCAGAGAACACAGTTCGGCAAGTGATGCCTTCCCGTGTCTATAGACATCCCGGAGGACTTCGGGAAGAACGGGCACATCTCTTGTCAACGTCAGAAGGGGACGTCTCAACCTCCTCAGCTCCAGTACAAGCTGCCGCTGCAAGATTAGCAGCTGAAATGGATTCCAAGAGTCCAAGAGACGAAGATGATCCTGATGGGGGTACCTTTACAGACTTAAGTGAAGATGCTGCTATGTGCAGAAAGGATCCCAGTGTAAACTAAACTACTGGCAGCTCCCTTTGTTTTTTTGAACTTCAGATATTCAAGCAGCTTCTGCTCTGCATTGTGCAGAAACGGCAACAGAAAAGTATTTTTAATTTCCAATGCGATTTTCTTACTCCGATTTTTTATTCATATTAATATTATGTAGACCTGGTTTAGTTACTGTGATAACTGTTGCTTTTGGCGTATACATATAGCATAGCATAATATAAACCTAAACCTACTCTATTAAATGCTATCGTACAAAACAATTTTTCTGTGTACGCTTGAAAATCTAAAATATTATTAAGTGTTAAGTTGATGTAAGTATATTCCAAACTGTAAGATGAGGAAAAAATGGTATTTTTCGCCCTTAACGGTTCAAGGTATAAAAAAGTATTCGCACGCACGTACCGCTGCTGCCCTCACTCTCCCTGTGTATCTTCCAAAAAGCTATAACTAGAAATCTATCTACTATACTAGATTTATAGATGACCTTTAACGAATTGCTTACTTTAATGACTTTAGATAGTAGTGTGCTAGTTACTAGTTATCCTCTGGTCAAAGTAAAAGTAAGATATTATGGAAGATAAGTGAAAAGTTTATTGTTGGGTAAGGTGAATGTCGTATTCGTATGTCTTCAGTTCAGTAACATTACAGCATTACTTAAACATCACAAAAATCTATATCTAGGCACGTTTGACGTATTCCCTACAACTCTATGAATGAATGTTCAAATAAAAGCATAAACTCAAAATACAGTTTCTGGAAATGTATGAGTTTTTATTTAACGATATTTAAGTATAAAAAGACGATCATTTTAAGTAAATATCTTACACATACTCTTCCTGTGGCACTCACTCCTTTTTCTGAAGCATATTCCAGTACGCTCCAGCCAATGTGTCCTCTTCAGTAACACTAAAGTAGTCGGAAAGGTATTTGGCAAAGGAGTGAGCCTCTTCCATCTGCGAACTTTCTTCAACAATCACCTGCATTTTTAGGAAAGAAGAAAAACAACTACCTATGCATAAAGCCTATAAATTTTTGTATTTATATTCTTAAAATTACGATTACGATCCCAAAATTTTCACTTACTAACCTCAAACTCCAAAAAGTCTCCAAGGTCCTTCACAACGTCCAAGTGGACTCTTGCAGAAAGCCCATTTCGTTTTACAATATATGCATCCCGTCTTTTCTCCACTTTTCCCAAAATCCCGTTGGACATTGCTAGAGCTTTTTCCATTGTTTCCGGCTCGGTCACAGTCGACATTATGAAGTTGCTGAATTTCGGCCCTGTCACATCCGGCCGGTCGTAGGCTATTAAGCTCGCGCGAGTTCCACCGCTGTCGATATCTATGAAAAACAAAAGTTAGAGTTTAGAAATCACTTCTTAGATCGTTTTTTTTGACAATTTGACACCAGCACACAAGTAGAAAAGTATATTGTAATTGCAATATTAAAAGTAACTGAAACTCTAATCACCAAACTAAACTAAAACTAACCATCCTCTCTTCTCAGTTTAAGTCGGCATCCTGTTGTGGTACCAAAAAAGACGTCACATTGATCTAGTGTAAAGTGCTGATTAGAAATTTTGGTAGCACGTTCCCTCAGCTCATTTATGTTCTTCACTTTCGCCTTTATCTCAACATTCCCAGGCATTTTAGCAAAATTGTAGCTATTTGATTGTAACAAAATTGATTTCAATCGATAAATTGATATCCTCATAAGTAAGCAATCTTCAGCTTGCTCATTTTTTTGTTTACAATAGAATAGGCTATGAGAAGAACGTGCAAAGCTAGCAGCTACCGCTTGCTGGGAAGATGCTCAACTGCATTGACAAATCAATGGCAATCTGGCATTGGCATTCACATTCACATCAGCTGGTATTGAGCAATTGCATTGCAAGGCAGTAGATAGATGCACTCATAATTTTTTGCTAGTATTGTTTTGTGACACGCTACTAAATTTAATATAATCTTTAAAAGTTTTACAAACTTTTGTTCAAAATAACTCTGTGGTGTTAAAATGTCGGGCGTTTCACAAGGTTGGCGGGATGCACCTATAAAAGGTCTGCTTCTTGACATATCTGGCGTTCTTAGGGATGGAGATAAAGCAATACCCGGCTCGGTTGAAGCATTCCACAGGTACTTAACTCTCTCGCTAATTAATTGTGTTTCGAGTGTTTCCTTAAATTTTAGTCGCCATGAAAATTTCTAAAATATATGTACTTTTAAAATAAAAATTGCGATTTTAAGATTAAAGGAAAGCAAGCTGCCCTTCTGTCTTGTTACGAATGAAACTCAAGTGACTGTGGACATGTCAGTAAATAAACTGTTGGAACTTGGCTTCACTGGGATTACTAGAGACGACATTTTTGCGCCAGCACCATCAGTTGCAAGATATATTCGGGAGCAGAACTTAAGGCCATATCTCCTGGTGCACCCTAAGGTATAAAATGTTTGTCACTTTTAAATTGTGTCTGACAGTCTAAAATGGTTTAAGACTCTCTTTTTATTTAAGATGTATTTAAAAAAATAAATTATTAGTAGTTTTTATGTTTTTTTCTTTGCAGGTTCTTCCAGAGTTTGAAGGAATAGAAACAGCTAATCCAGATTGTGTTGTTGTTGGTGATGCTGGCGAGCATTTTACATATCAAACACTTAACGAGGCATTTCGAGTTTTAATCAAGCTGAGAGATAATAGCAAGCCTGTTAATCTCTTCAGTTTGGGGAAAGGAAAGTACTATAAAGAGGAAGATGGTCTTAATCTCGATCTGGGCGGTTTCACTGCCGGCCTAGAGTATGCAACTGGCGCTCAAGCGCAGATTTTTGGAAAACCAAATCAAAGTTATTTTTTAAATGCTGTGCGACACTTGGGACTTGATTCAAGTGAGGTGGTCATGATTGGAGATGATATTATAGGCGATGTGCTTGGTGCACAGGAAGCTGGTCTTCGAGGGGTTCTGGTAAGAACCGGAAAGTATAGACCTTCTGATGAGAATCACGAAAAAGTGCGACCGAATGGAGTTGTTGATAACTTGGCTGATGCTGTGAACCAGGTGTTATCGAAGTAGGACAGTAGACTGACTTTCTAGTAAACCATGTGACTATTTTGACTACTATTATTTACTGTATCATCGATGGAGAGAAATATACCCTATAAAATTAGTTAAATTGTTTATAAATGTTGTGTACCTTTTAAAATTTAATAATTGGATAAAGTAAATTTTATAATATAAACCATTTAAATTTCAGCATATCGTATCGTATGTTGAATTGTTCAGTTCATTGCTATTGCTATTAAATGCACCAAGTTCATAAAAACTATCAACATCTTTCAAACTTTTGTATTTGATATAATAATATTTACTAGTAGTAGGAGTTTATTTACGCACAAGTACATGAGCAAAGCTATAGTCTCACTCTCTAAACCTATCTAAGTCTCCAAAGTAAAACCTCACTGCAGGCGCAAGTTACTGCCACGCTACGCTCCAAATCTAACGCTTATTTATTACAGTAACATTAGCAGCAACTCACCTCCTGAAAAACCATCTGCCAGTCACGTTCCCCAAATCCCAAAAAGATCAAGGAAAAGAAAATGAGCTATTTTCTCTCAAATCGACGTCTTGAAGACATTCCCCTTTCCTCATGATTATGATAGAAAAAAGAAAAACACTTTTCTTAAAGATGTAAAAAGCTAATGCCATACACCCACCCAACTACAAGATCTCTCTAAATTACTCTAAAGGAAGACAACACGTGCCATGTGTTCACTACAATAAATTACTGCATCTTGCGGATCATCCAGATTGTCTCAAAATCGACCCTTTTTAAAAGAAAACTCTCTCTCTGTTTCCTGTAGCAAGAGCCCTTTAACAAAGTGCTACTTGATCCCTTGAAACCTAAACGCGTCATGTGGCAATCAGGAAAAAGGGATCTCAGATAACGAGCATCTGCCCTGCTTCTTCAAGACTGTCGCGAGCAAGTCCAAGGCAAAGAAAAGCAATGATTCTGATTTCTGCTGATGTGTCTCGTACCACATGTCTTCAAGAAACTTTGAAATGCCAAGGGAGAGCAAGATAAAGTTTTTTTTAAAAGCCACTGCCAACAAGCATCCCCAACCACCGTATCCACATCCAGTAATATTAAAACCACTTCCAGAGCCCTTTTAGCTGTACTAGCCCTCGTGAAAGTAATAATATTCATCCAACTTTACTACAAAATCTGCGTTTCGGTCTTGATAAAGGCAAAAACACCGTCGTTGGTCTACTTTATGGATTTTTCTGTAAGGTTCAATAAGCAACAATAATATGCATCATGGTGTGCCTGAACCTGAACCTCTCAACTCAATTCAGTTTTTCCTTTCAAAAAGGTGCAGCTACCCCGAGAGCTATAGAAATACAATGCAACGCTGGGCATGATGAGGACACTGCTTCCTTTTCAACTTGAATAGTTTGCCCTCGATCGGTCCTTCTTTTATATTTCTTATTGAATCTTCCAGAAGCATGCTATTACCTTTTTCTTGAAGACAAAATATCAATTTCTTTTCACCTGGCACGGCAGATGCTCTTGCAGCTGCAGCTGAACCCCCAAAAAAACGGGAGCAGGCAACAAAGCCAAAGCACAGGCATCTAGAAAAAATCAAAGGAGAACCTTTTTCTCCAGCTCTTGAATTTTCAAAACATATTGTTAAAAATTATTTTTTGTTGAGGAAAAAGGGACTCCTCCGTTTGAACACCGAAGTAAGTGCTGATTGAAGAGCAGGTGGTTGGCATACACTCTTTTTCTAGTTCGTGGTCTTTTACTTCAAGTAAGTGCGACAATTACAGAAAACTGCAGCGTAAGGGAGAATACGGATGATTGCTTCTACGGATTTTGTTCTTTTTTCTGGGTATTTTATAGCTGCCACTTCTCCAGGAGCACTCACTCAAAGTCGAGCAACCGGACAGAACGGATGTCTCTGGAGAAACTTTTCATTTTTTAATGCGCTACGTTTTTTAAAAGACGCAGCAAAGTGCTTAACTGAGAAAATGCAGATGTGTGTGAAGTTAGTGCTGTGAAGTAAAATAACTTTTTGTTAGCTTTTGTGGAAGTTTTAAAATAAATAATTTATTATAAAAATGGAGACGATAGGAAACTATTCGAAAAAATTGAATACAATGATGTCACTGTGGTATGGTGTCATAGTTGGAGCGTTGCAGGCTTATCTTATTGCTCTGAATGTGTGGAAGTTTGTGAGATATGCGGAGCTGCCTTGGCCACTCCATCAGACTCCAACGGTGGAACTTAACATTTACATTGGAATGACTGGTAAGTTACAATTTCGAGTAAAACTTTAATAGTACTGCCCACGCGCTGTATATATTGTAGGTATTCCGTCAGGACCCCAGAATGTAAAATAAAACTTTGTTATTTCTTCGATTAGGTCTCGCAGTCCTTCTCCTGCCATTTTTCTTGAGCGCCTGTTTCCTCAAAATCGGAAATATGGCTAATGACAATGAAGCCCTCACTGAACGTCTCCGATTCTGCGATGACTGGACGAAACATCTCGAGCTTAAACTGTGGAATGTGAAGAGCCTTCTTAAAACTATTTGGAAACACTGTGGGCCAATTTCCTCTATGATCCATCTGATATGCAGTGTGTCCCTCATGTTTCCCCAAATACTCATGGAAAGTGTGCTGGTGAAAGCTAACTACTTACCTACCCGTAAGCTACTAATTTTGCCATCTACAATTCCGTATT
Organism: Acrocyrtus sp. NNG-2020; assembly: GCA_027744115.1. Taxonomy (NCBI): domain Eukaryota; kingdom Metazoa; phylum Arthropoda; class Collembola; order Entomobryomorpha; family Entomobryidae; genus Acrocyrtus; species Acrocyrtus sp. NNG-2020. The sequence continues at coordinate 3,376 of JAHZND010000819.1, read as the reverse complement.
AATTTTATTGATTAATTATCTTTCCAATTGATTTTAATTGCATTATTTCCTTTATTTGCAGAAAATATTTGGAAAACTGACTTGGATATGATCCTTCATAACTCTGCTGAGATCAACCATATTAGGTTACTATCCTCCGAAAGTAGTACGGCGAACCTAGTACGCGCCTTCCCCATCCCAGACTCTCAGGGAGGTGACGGAGTCAGCCTAGAATTCATTAATTATGCTCTCGCCCTCTTCATCTTCTCTATTCGGTACGCACAAGTGTTTAGGAAGAGCCACAAGTCCTTCTCGATCGTCTTCGGTTTGCAGCAGTTTGTCGCAACGACTCACACTCTTATTTCCCTCTGTGCCTTTTCCGTCCTATACAAAGTTCACATTAGCAACCCATTTGAAAACTCGATCCGATTTCTTTTGGATGGCTACATTACTCTCCTTCTCCATTCAATCACATCCACAATTCTTTTCCTCTCACCGAGCGTTCTGTACCACCTGGGATACGTCAAATTTTCATCGTTTGTTGAGAAAAAGATGAACACTCAAAAATCAAAGGAGTCTGAAAATAGGTAGGTAGCAATTTGATATGCTTTAATCACATAATATGAGTGACGATTGATACCTGGCGCACTCTGCATTTATCCATAAAGCTAAAATTACATAAAAATTAATTTCAATTTTTATTTCTTGCAGTATTGACTGGACCTATTTTCCTCTCGCTGCGGCAGCTTGTATTGCCCTAGCACTGGCTGTCACTCAGGCTCCACTTGTTTATGATGCCTATCGTCTGTATAAGCTATTCATCAAATAAACTAATGATTTTGTATGCAGTGAGCACAGTGGCACACTTGTTGTGTTGGATGGTGCTCTGGATCGTACTCGCATTCCCCGGAACTTGGAACTTCCGAATCAATGTAAGCAAACTTATTAAATTAAATTTATCTTTCGATATTATATTTTTGTTTTTATACCAAGTCAAATTAAATATTTCTAAGTTAAAATTTCTATTTAATTCCTACAGGTTCTAATCTCTCAGCCAATCGAAGGACTGAAATCTGTCGGATTATCTTCTACAGTATTAATCGACAGAAAGTCGGATGGACCCACCAATCCATTCCATAGCAGCCTCCTCGTAGTCTGTCAAGGAAGGGCTTTTCCTTTGGAGGTAGCAGAAGATAGAAAGACTGTGCTATCCATCGTTTCAAAAGCGAGAAAGGAAGGACAAAAAGCCCGGAAAGAACCTACTCAAATTACAAAGGACCATAAAGGAATTAAATACATGGCTGTGAGGAAGGAGGTTAGCTTTGACAATGAAGTCTATTCACCAGCCTACTGCTCACCGAGAAACGAAACTGGAATGAAACAGTCCAGAAAGCGTCAGGCTCCAGGTCGCAATCCTGAAAATGATACTAACGAGAGCAGAGATTGTAACTCAGGAGAGTACGCTTATCTTAGCGGTGGAAGGGGTAGCATCATGAAAAAATTCTTGTCAGACAATCACGACAGCTCAAAAGCCCGAGAGCCAATTTATTCTACTAATCCACTCACTGAAGAAAGGAAGTTTGCTCCTAGTCCCGTGCCCACAATTGACTCGTCGAGTGGTGTGAGCTCTGCAGATAGCCAGACGAGCAGCATTGGGCCACTCTCTTCTACGCCAAGTTGTAGTCTGTACTCTGAAGGCGCCTACTCCGACAGAAGGCACCACAGCAATTTTGTCGTTGAGCCAACTGCCCACTACGAACCTGCACCTATACGGGGAATCCTCAGACGAAGTAGCATGCGCGTTACTCCTTGCTCTCCCATTTATGAAAGCAGGACTCCCCGTTCGAAGGAGTATCCCATGACAGGCAAGCCATGCTGCCAAACATCGCCTCGTCACCAGGAAGACTCTGGAGTTTACGGAAAGCTCCGTTGGGACAACTCCCCAGCTATTAGATCCCCTCATGGCTATGAGGAAATTTATGGAAAACTGAAAAGAGAGCTCACAAGTCCCAAAGCGAAGATAAATGAATTTTGCAGTAGCTCCGCAGAGAAAGATGTTCCCATTGAAAATTTAAAGCAAACTGGAAATGTCAAATCTAGTATTTCAGAAAGCAATACAATTGACATCTGTCCTCCAATTCCACCCCCACTACCACTCCTGTCCTGCTCCTATGCCACCAGACAATAAATGTAACATATCGTCCATTCAGAATATATTTAATGTTGATCTCACTTGTTTGGTCCAATTTAGTTTTGTGTCGTACTAGTCATAGGTTAAGTTTTCAATTATAAAGTTAACAGGAGAAAGTTTAACCTACAACAGATTTGAATTAGTAATTTATTTATCTAAACATTGTCAAAGTGGGTTCCGCAGTATTAATACCTGGATTTTTAATAATTAGACTTTGATCATGAGAATAGGTAATACAATGTTGATAAAAAATTTCAGTAATAANAATACCTGGATTTTAAATAATTAGACTTTGATCATGAGAATAGGTAATACAATACTGATAAAAAATTCAGGGATTACTTGTATGTACAAGAGAAAAGAAGTTCTACCTTGTCCTACCCGTTCAATTAAAACAGAAAAATAAAAATGCCATAATATACTCATAATATATTCTTAACTGTTTTCTATTATTTGACTCGGCGATATTATGCTAAATTTAATTTAACCAAGCTTAACCAAACCAATTTTCAGTGAATTAAATATAGTTCCAAAAATAAAAGAAGTAAAACGGCAATGGCCTGTCCGTATATTAGACCTGAACGCATATGATGAAGTAAGTGACAGTCACACCAAGCACCTAGATATAAGTAAATTTCATCTTTCCTTATTTTATTAGTCCAATGTACGTGTAGTAATGCAAGGAGACGTTAGTAAATATTTTTGACACTCACACTAGCCAACAAAGAATAGGTGATGGGCAATGCGTTAACCATTTTAGTAGAAACAACGCTCGACCCCAGCTCATGCAGGGTCACAATGAGATCGTCTAACGGAATCGTCTTCCGATTACGGTCATCTGACAGCCACAACTTCATTTTATCCATCTGAATTTTAACAGACCATTTCGTGTTCCGTAATTAATTATGAAGTGAGCGCTCTATTGTAAAATAAGCAAAGTAGAGCTTTCTTAAACTACCTGGTGACATGCATCAGCAGAAAGGAACAAAATCAAAAGCGCCTCAAAAATATAAATTGTCATCAGCGATAGAATTTCCAAGTGGTCCATTTTCTATTAAAAATGCCATCAAATGAGGTCGAAAAATACATTATGGCAGAAACCGCGTAGAATCCAATTGCTACCCCAAGCAACTCATTAATTAAATTGGATAGTTTTTTCACTGCGGTATATCGTCTTTTCACGTCAGGCCACTTATTTTCGATAGG
>JAHZND010000818.1:0-17099 GCA_027744115.1 Acrocyrtus sp. NNG-2020 | reverse complement strand
TATTTCTCAATTTTAAGATATTGACTTGTCTAGTCCGTGTGTGGAACTAAAGCTTTCTGTCCTGGGTCTGTCACTATTATATACATTTTTCGCTAGGGACTTACCGTCACTGTTGCTGTTGGAGTTTGTGATTGGCATGCACGAGCATTTTTATGTTTTGTGGTCCTTCACTATCACTATGTATAGCAAAGTTAAGGTGATGAGTCGTTTTGTACATAAGCGCTACGTTGTAAAAGATTTACATTGCACTTAGATTGTGGTTCGGAATGGTACTGTGGAGTGTGAAGGTATATAGCCGTCATTGTTGTTGCAAAGCTTCCCAGTTAATAAGCACTAAGCATTTAACCATAACGCATACGCAGAGTTTAAGTGGAGCCATGCCTTAGTATAATTTTTGCAGAAAAATCCATAAGCGTTTTATCTATAAAGAAACCGCTTAAAACACATTTTGCATCAAAAACTCTTCGCAATTTTTTATTGATGCCTATCGCTATACAATGTACAGACCTATGTGCAGACATATAAAAAACTACGAAGTTAGCAATAGGGAAGATAATTGTTGCTGAAATCTATGCTTATTTTATTATCCGAGCAAAGACTGCAAAAACTGCATCAAATTTATTCTTTTGCAGCCCATCATCTCCAATAATATCTCGTTCCGGAGTAGCCGTTTTTTTTAGCTTTTTTCTGCGTATTTGTATTTATCTTAAAATATTTGAGTCCGATTCATTTGTCTATAACTACATGCACATAATAACATTTATTAAGCGATAATAACAAATCACAGAACCAGTTCTACGAAAAATACATGGAATAGGCGATTCATCCCTACTCCGGTGATTGTGTAGTTTGTGCCGATGGACTCCGCAGAATCTGTGGAGTCAATTTTGCATAGCATGTTTTCTTTTTCCTCTACCAGGTAGCCGGATTTTTTTCATTGAGTCAGTTTTCCGTAGATTTTTCATTCCTAGCGATTCATATGACTATAACTTCCGTATAGGGTATGACTATGGAGTAACAAAGTATTAGTAACAGTTACAACTTAGAGAAAATTTAGTCAGAAAAAGTATTTGATAATGCAACACTGCATAGAGCAGGAGACACAATTTCCCTGACACCGTTTTTTGAAATTGAGAGCTTATCACATGTCTCTGGAGTATATTTAAAAGGAGAGTTGTTATCTTTCATTCACGATTATTAAAAACGAGCGAGATAGTGCACCTATATGCCCTAAATCAGACATTCTTTTGAAATTGCAAATATTGGTGTTGGTGCAACAAAGGAGAAGCATTCGTATTTCCAGATAATTCAGAGTTCGTATTTATGTAGGTGTACTACCAGATATCACATTGGAAGCATTCCTTCAATCATACATTGATGAATTTTTTATTTAATGTTAGTTTTTACATCTGGGTGGGACTATGAATCAGACTGATACAGTGGACTGCTGATAGGATTGCAATGTGACTGTTGTGCCCATCACCGTTGCTGGTTTTTGGCAAAGGAGCAAATTATAAGAGCAAAAACTAGTTATTTTCCTAGTGACGACTAGAAACAGGACACAAAACTGAATGACTCATTTTCAGTCACTAGTCATGCATGTTATCCAACTGTGTTCCAGGAGGTTGCACTCTTACATAAAATTGCTGTCTTGGATTATATTTAGTTAGACGCAGTCCAGAGTTGACAATATATTGAAGTCCTTGTTTGGGAGGAGAAGAAGAACAGTAAGTTGCTTTAATAGAAAACAAATCAAAGGTCCTTTATTATACTAAATGAGTCTGCGTTAGGGCGGTGGAATGCATATAAAGCAGCTTTCAGTATTTTTTATTACCTATTACCTAGGTATACCTATTACTACTTGAAGGTCTTTTGATGGCTAGAACGAATGACACCTCATCCATTATTGAAAATAGCGGATATTTTTATGGAGAAGGATAGGTATTTCACCTTTTGTGATCCCTTTTACATAGTTTAAGTTATACATGACTAATAAAGCGTTTCTGGATGTTTTTCTTGGGAAATTTTAATTACTCACCCGAGGGTAAATTTAAAAATGGATTGTGGAAAACAGAAAAACCCTTTAGGGGACGGTCAAATCACAGGATATTTTTTTTAAAAATTCTTTGGTTTAAAGAAGGATAATCCACTGTGAGTGAACCCTTTCGTCCAGGATTCAAGAATGACGCCAACCGAAAGAAAGGTTTTGCGGACAATAACACAACATTTATATTAGGTACCTATGCGTACTCTTCTTGCGTGCATATGGTGATGATGGTAAACCTGTAAGAAATTAACTAACAAAACCTAAATCTTGGAAGAAGTTGTGTCTGGTTCCTGTCTACCTAGCCCAGGTCCGGTCTGTTCACCGATGTAATCTTTGTTTTATGTCGATGACGTAAGCATTTAAGCGATGGAATTGCATTGTGTCCTGTGTCATTGTGGTGACCCGATTTTCTGATATCAATAAATAATATTTACTCACTTCGTATGTAGTTCGTACGTCAGCGCAAATTCAAACTTGTTGTTTATTGCATACTGTGTAGCACTTACTTTACTATGTGGAGTGGCTCGACCGTTTAACGGTGCCATGATTTGCATCTCTGACGAATATAGGCAACAATTGCTTACTTGAAGAGTTGCTCAGTGACATATTAAAAGTTTACAAGAAACGGGATAATATTCATATTACCAAAAACTAGCGTGAACTTTATTAGTCACGTACATGTTGCAGGTCCAGCCTGTTTATCACGGATTTCGTTCTCAAATCTGGTACAGCTTTATGACTTTACCTACATACCAAACATTACGTAACATTCCGATTTTCTAAATGCAATGAAAATGGCAATGACAGCTATTAAAAGTTTGACACTGACACTGAAGGCTAGTTTTAGCACTGTCTGTGTCAAAATGGAAGTTTTTATTTTCTGGTCAACTTGAATGCATCAATGAGCTACACAGATTCTTCACCTTGCCATCTTCAGTTCAGCTCACATTTTTTAGCTCCCGGTTTCCCAATAGAAAATGCAAACAAAGAGAAAACTCCAAGCGGCCCAATAAGTTTGACTAGCTAATAATGATGAATGATGTTTCAAAGAAAGTACAGACATGTTATATTTTGATAAATAATGAGAATAAGTTTATTTAATTTGCACCATGATTTATTTTGTTATCAACAAATTAGGTATGTAAATTGCCACTAGAACAAAAAAATAATTAAGCATACTTACTTATGCGTATATGGTCAGTAAACTTAAAACTTTTGAACAAAAAAACAATCTTGTCTTGTATACTCGAAAATGTACTAAAGGGATCCGAAAAATGCTTCTATTGTGTTCACATACCACTAAACAAGCTGCAAATGTGCAAGATCTCAAAAAAACCATTTCACAGTAGGCTACGTATATTAGAGGGAGTACACCGCTAACTTATGACAACGCCCTTTTTCTTACTTGATACTTTAACAAAAACGAAAAAAAATGTGAGGCTGGCCAACAAATCCAAACATCCCTCCAGCATTATTGTTGCAGAAAATTGCAACTAAAATTATTGAACTCTAGAAACGAATTGCAATAAAAAAAAGTTAAAAACTTGCTTAACGCCTACTGACAAGATTTATCAATAAATGCTATAAATGAACGATAAATGGGATAATGAATGCAAGTTTATGCATTCCCACTTTTTAATTATTGTTACAAGGACTGCACTAAAGGATATATTTTTTTACGTATATCACTCTCAAAAGTAAATATATTCTTCTTTTAGCACCTTTCTTATACCTTGTCATCTAGCTGCATTCAGTTTGCCTTCTTACTCTACTATAAGAACCTTACGTAAAAGTATATCAATGTAAATTTTTTTTGTACCGATTTGACTTACAAACTTGAAAAATAAGTTCAGATTTATACAAAATTATCTCGATATTTTTTTAGCCGACATAAACATTTAAAATTTATCTTTATGAAGTTTGTATCCGACATATTTTTTCTCACTTTTTTGAACTCGATTCATCTTAACCGTTTCCATTCAAATTTATCCTTCCATAAAAAAATCTTCTCATTGTTGCATTATTTTTTCCATTTTCAAATAAGCTGAACTAATTTATACTATTTTAGAGTTGTGCCATTTCTCTACTGAACTACACTAAAATCTAAATTAAGCACAAACGAACTTTATAACAATTTTTCAGCAAAAACTTATAGAACCCATCTCAAACTAGACTCGTTGCAGACACATGGCACGCAAAATATGGTAGCACAAATATTTTTTCAATGTGGAATGAATTTTAGAGTGAACAATCAGACGACGGGAAGGAGTGCAGTGCTTTTTTCAACGTACTTAGGTAAAATTCAGGTATCATCAGGTATTTCCAACAAACACATGACCCAAAATATTATCATGAAAGTGAATGCGGACTATGCGGAGTTGACATTTTTTAAGTTTAACTCAAAAAGTTTATAATTTAAAACTTAGCGGGGTTGACAGTTACGTATATACGGTATACATATATTTATGAATAAATCTTTTAAAATTACTATTAAAATCCTGAGTTCATGTACGTTTTACTTTGCTCCCGAATCCAAGGGATGGAATTGAACAGAATTATTATATGATTACACATATAGATCAAGCAGAATAACATGCATAATGACTAATACACTTTTTTAGCACATTTTCTGAACATGATGACGACTTACAAATTACAAAGGTGTAGTATATAAGCATAAGGGGTCCCATTACCACTCATCTATAATCTATCAAAAACCATGTACACAGCCTACAAACAAAGCATCTTTCTTCTTGAATCTCCACATCATAAATCCATCTCAACCTCAATCTCTACACATCTACTCTACAAATCTACCAAAGACACTATTCGCACACAGCAAGTCTGCTACAGAAACCAACATAAATTAGCAGTAATATCATTTTACAATTAGACATAAAAAGGAGACTTGTATTATGCTACCGACAGGATACATTCTTGCTGCATTTCACTCACCTCATGACATTATCCCTCTCAAAAAAGTACTACAGAATTGTAGACATGTACACTTACTATGCGTATGCACTTTTATAATTTCTGGTTTTTCAAAATATGTATCTAGAAATAGGATTATTTCTCTTAAAATTAGTTCTACACGACTGATGATCACTGACAGTAAGATGAACGCCCTGGTTTTTTATCGGTATAAGCAGGAGAGGTTTAGCAATACTAAAAGAGGGAAGGGTATTTAGAAAGGGAAATTGCAACGGATCGCTGGGAAAATTTGACAGAAAATATTGGCGTAAAATATTTTTATGCATATGATTTTCGGTAATAATGTATTCCTATACATTTTAGATGTGAACGGTTTAAGAAAACAGTTGTACGTTTGAAAAGGAGAATATTTGGTCAATAATCAAAGATCTTGTACGAAAATGAATAGACTAAAAGGAGGATGAGGAGGAGGAAGATGCCCTGTGTCATTCAACAATCTCAAGGAAAACCTCTCCTCCCTTCTTTAGTGTCTTTAAAAGCGGTCTGGTCTTTCAGCGTGGAGAGTAACTGTTCAGTGAGGAGAACTCTAATCCGTGTAGTATTTCCAGGTGAACAGACAGACAGCAAAACACGCTCTACTGATTGAGGATCTTGAGGACACTGAGTACTAAAGAGTGAACCGAGGACGGAAGTGAGTTCCATAATTGATTGGAGACGACAGACAAACCGGATGGAATATTGTATCTTGGTCCAATGTGGTGCCACTTGTGCTGCAAACTCCTGTTGGTCCGTTCATTGATCCGCTGCTTTCTGTCGAGTTTGGTCCAGTTTCAGTTTTGACCTCCTGCACAAGTCAATTACGAAACAGTTCCAAAAAAAAGTTAATCCCCTATAACCTATGTAACCTTCAAAGCAAGGTTAAATATGTATGATGGATAATAACATTTTATATATACACTCACATTTATAACAGTTACGAAGAAGGTGATTTTGTAGTGCAATGCATTGAACAGTCGAATTCCTTCTGCGAGCCCGCACATTTCAACGAGCTCCTCCTTGCTTAGCCGCATTAGGTCTAAGCCACTGAAATCCCAAAGAGTTTTGGTCGATCCAAACCTATAAAAATTTATAATTACGCTTGTGAGGATAACTTAAACAAATACATTTGTACAAGTGGCAAAACTGCTTAATTGTGTTTGCTTTCACCAACCTATTTCTAATCAGCCATCGTCTCACCGACTCTGGTGAGAAATGTGCTGAAAATGCAGTCCCATGTGTGTTGGTTTGTCCTCCAGTAGGTTGACCTCCAGTACTTCCATTTCCCGAATTTGAGTAATTCTCTGGCGAGTCTGCGTGAGGATGATCGGATGAGTAGAGTGGTGACAGCATAGCACCGTGAGTTGACTGAACTGTGGATGGTGGTGACTCCAACGACTCCAACGGAACCTGGTCAGCATTCCAATTAACAAAATTATAATCAACGGCGTAGATTGAACTGAACTTTATGCTTGCTACCGACAATTTCCAGACTCTGTTGTGAGTGAGGTAAGCACAGTATCGTTTTTAGTGCAGTAACTGCAAAAGACACTTACATCGCTAAATACAGTGCATTCATAGGAAGGCTGCAGTTTTGCTTGTTCCACTGGAGTTTTCTTCATAATCTTCTCCCTGTCTTGCTTGTGCTTTCTATCAGCACCCTTCAATTTGAAAACTTTTACTTGGCATGCCGCTGCATGAAGCCTGACATTGTCCGGATGTGAGTAAGTCTCTATCATCATTCTGAATGGAACACCTACAAAAAACAGAAATTTCATTCTCCTTCCTCAGCCTATATGGGAATATTTTTTAAGCTTATAGTTAGACAAAACATCTCTGGACTTTTATATATACATAAAAGCAAAATTATGTTCTAAAATGCAGAAAGTTATATCGTTGCTCAAGCTCAAGAAATATTTATTTATGATTGTTTGTGCAAAATACCCTTTTCTCCGCCATGCTTCTTAGGAGTAAACTCTGTGCTGATACAATTGATCTGGAAGAGAAGAACAATAATCCCATATGGATTAGGAATTGCTGGATAGCAGGTTACCCTTTCTCATTATTTAGAAATCCGCTCACCTTCGCATACAACCCAACTTCCTTCAAGGGTTCCCAAAGAAATTGAATTTGATTAGTGGGACTCTCATAACCCTGAGATTGGTGGAGTAATGTTACTCCGTAGGACAATGGAAGATCAACCTGAGTAGTCACGATACAAAAAATATTGGCAATTTTCGTGGCGTACAGTGTGCAGTAAATCTTTCAAGATTATATATATAGGGCATTGTGAGACGTGCTCAAGATATGCTCAGCTACAGCCATATTTACCTGTAAAATCCGATCATTTGGGTGACTATCCTCCCAAAGGGCACTAAGGAGTCCATAAAAACGAAATAATTTTTCAATAGCCAATGGTACGTGTGGGTGATTTTGAGCGTTTCGAACAGTCATTTGAGCCACTCTACGGAGTGTATTTCTGTGATAAGGGGTAAATCCTCTAGAATAAATACTCTCGCGAGAACATTATAATGCAGCAATTTGGGGAGGAGGAAGGATATTAAATATCTTTTAGAATGGCTACACAATTACCTTCGCTCACAGTCCAAATGAATTGGATCCTGAGGATGGTGACCAGCATTGCCGGACGCATTATTCTGCTGACACGATGATGAAGAGTGTGCCTCAAAATGAAAGTCACCTGGCAGTGAAACAGAGGAGCCACCGTGTAAATGAGCTGCAGCGAGAGGAGTTAGCCCAGCTTCTTTAATGAATCCATTCCTGTAATTACAAGTAATTGCACTCATGGGGACCGTTAACTGTGACAGGTGTAACAATGAGTGAAAGCATAAAAATGGAAAACGAAAATGGAAATCGCTTTTAGCCAGCCGAACTTCCATTACACACGTACTAGGTGGTAAAGAATAGCGCAACCTTCAGTATTGGCTCAAAGTCGATTACTTTACGAGAGTAATTTAATTCTATTACTGTTTGTAGAAACAATTAAATTAAGCGCAGAGTTTTCAAAATACAAAACTTACGGGACGTTGGGATTTGGTGCCTGCGGGGAAGAGTTGTTACTGGCATTTCTGTTGTTGTAGAGGGATGGAAGGGCTAACAGTGCTTCTGACATATCGTAGGAATTACTGGATAAATCAGCACCAAGTCCGGAAAGCGATCCATCAAAGTCTGCCGCCAAACTTTCTGCTTCTGCCCAAAGGCTCCCTTTACAAAAAATAAACAGATTTATTCCGCCTGTCCATAACTTTGAGAAAGGTGACTTTCACTTCGTATACACACCTGAATTCCGAGCGTCATTCATTTCTTTCATTCCGCCCCCGCTTGGATCACCCGGTTGCTGTAGTCCTCGTCCTGGAGCACCCCCTTGCTCCATACCTCCATTCATGACTGCGGATGCATTCACAAAGGATGCTCCCCCGCCACCCCCTGTAGAAACCATTTTGCGCTTTCTAGTTTTGGAATTTGTATTTTGAGCAGGAATTTGGCAAAACGTTTCCAGTTTGTCTGAATTATCCGATGCGTTATCAGAACAGGAGGATGGGTCCTCCATTTGGGAGGTCATCATTGGTGGAACGGACCATGCTGGAGTTTTTGCAGGACGGGGAGCCCTCACGTCCGAAGTGGACATGTTTCCTGCAAATGTCAAAATGTTATCGGATAAGTACATCACTCGTTCGAAAATATGTTCTTGTTTAAAAATATTTGCTCAGCTCCAGAAAAAGTAATTATAATGCACAAGGACATCCCTCCAACTTTAGTGCGCAAATGTACAACTCTGTTTCATCTTAGAATGACAAATTAATTTTAAATGCAACACAGATGACTCTATATTAGCCAACTTAATGAATGGATAGAAGCGCACAAAAATATGACTTTACGAAATGGGTACACGCTATGGATAATCAAGACAGCTTCCTATACCATTTCAATAGAGCAAGCCATTGAAAAGAAATTAGCAAACTGCCTCACTCCTTCTATAAATAGTTACTAACGAGTTAGACTGAATAAGAATTTAAAAATTTTGTGTGGTAAGTCAAGGCTAAAATGAAATAGTTTAACGAAAGGATCAATAATCTCAAAACTCATGTGATTTGCCCAACTATAAAAATAAATACTTTATCTTCCTTCCAATGCATTTTTCCTATCCTATCCCGCACTAACTCCATCACATTCCAGACACTTGAAAGACACTATCTTTAAAATTAACTTCATTAAAATATCATGCCAGTACAGAGCATGAGCGCACATTTCATTAGCAGCTTCATCGCACATACATCTCCCGAGAAGGAATATCTCTTTCTCTCTTCTCACAAGAGGCTGTGGGATTTTTGCTATTTACCTATTCCATAACTGCCAAAGTTGCTATGTATGTATCTAGCCATATTGCAAAACTGTTTAGAATGTCTAATAGTAATTTCCATTGAATAAATAATTCCTCAAAATACTCATTTGACCGCTCTGCGCTGGTCGGTCTCTGTTTCAAAGTACAAGAAGCACCAACACTCATTAATACTTGAACATGACCACGCAAAAACTTCTCTTCTCCTAATTTCATTTTCCTTTTCAGCAACTCTCCCTGTTGCCGCTTTTGCTCTTTTTCATAAGCGTGTCTAAAGCGCACTCTGAAACTTCCAGCTTCTGTAATGTGTACTAAATAAATTTGCGCTCTGGTGACTCCAGTCAGTGCGGGTCCTGGTATTTAAATTATTTCAAAAAATAATATAGTCCATATCACTGGAATAGATATCCAGATATGTAGAAGCTAGCCAAGATTATGATATCAAGCAGAAAGCTCTTGATTCTATTCCAGGAACTTTCACTACACCTATGACAGCGGAACCAATGGCCAACACTGAAAATAATTTTCTTGACACTTTCTTCAGCGCTCAGAATAAGTTGTGCCGCTTAACAAAGTGCTCCAATTACGTTTACACTGTTAATAATTCCACCTTCATTGTCCACCCACGCGCGTTTATGCATGTGCACGTTTCTAACATTTATTCTTTTCCTCCTACTAAAAAGCAAGGAAGAGGTAGTCGCAAACACTGTTTTTTTTGCCCTGTAGCCATACTATATAATATATTTTGCTGCTTTTTCGCTTCGGAAGACTACCTATTTCATCGCTGGAACATCTTTTTTTTGTCCTCAAGCACTCTTTTCACCTGTAATTTAGCGTGCTACTTGGAAATAATTTCAATAAATATTTTATAAAACACCACATGCTTCCCATTTTCCCATCCTTTTATACTTTTTCACAAAGCCCTGTTGAGACTTTAAGCTTATTTGTTAGCAGTAAATAAATTATGCAGGCTGACGCCAATTACTGCATGTGAGTTTTTCTATCGCAAAAAAAGGCAGCTATGCCTGGACTAGTTACTTAAACACAAAAAAAATAATCCACTAAAAGTTTTGCGACTGGATTATTATGACTTATGACTAGAAAAAGCAATTTCAATTTTTCACCAGTCACTCCACACAACATTATTGGATTATATCCCTTGTATTGTGACAATCACGACGAATTTCATCATGCTTGCTTCTATCAAGGACATTTCTCTACCTTTTGTGTACCTATTCAATGGCTTTTTAGCTCATTATAAACTATGCGAATCTGGCCAATAAGAAATAATTTTTTTTCTCACAAAGTCGACAAAATCAGTTGATGCCTTTTAGTGCTTAAGTAGGTAAGCATCTAAAAAAGTGTTAACCTTACTTCATTTTATTTTCTCGGGATAACAAAAACGAGCAAATAATTGTGAAATCCTTTTGTTGCAGTTTTATAACGAAGAAGAGCAAGTTCCCTTAACCTTAAAGGGGAAATCAATTAAGCTCTTGAAAAGAAAGCACACTTCAAGGAGAGACAATTTGGACTGAATTGGAAAAATTGTTTGTTATTCACTTCATGAATTCTTCAGAAACTTTTAGCTAGTTAGATTAGTAAATGATTTTCATGTACAAAAAAATATGACAAGTTGTGTTTGCTACATGGTGCGGGAAATTCCCAGTTTTTTCTGGATAAAAAAGCAAAACACGTAACTCTTCACGTCACTATAGCCCGGAGAGAGAGCGCCTTCACTTTCGAACAGTGCAACGTATCAGAAAAATGTTATAATTTATGACATGGTGAGAAGATGTTTGTAGCACAAAATGGGAAACTTTTTTTGAAGTTCATAATATATAGTATCAAGTCGGTGTGTCTGAATGGATGTATAATGAGCACTACAGGAAAATTAACAGTAGGTAAAAGCTGTAACGGGGAAGTTTACTCCATAATTAAAAAATGACTAACAATAAATTGATTTAGCCTGCTCTGGCGAACTGGGGGCAATGCATTATTTGACTTATTTGTCCTGACCTCGCTTCGGTGAACTTGAAGCTTTATACGCTTATGCAAAATGTTTCCAAAGACATCGACAAAGGACATGCTATCAATTTGTGATTAATAAAAGATTTACCCCCTAATTATACTTAGGCATTTGAACTCGGTCGATAAATCCAAAAATTTCTGGTAAATTCCGGACTTGATTTTCATCCAGCACTGTTCAATTAATGTCTCCCTTTGTCTATATTTTTGGGAACTCAAAGGCGTCGACTTTATTAATGACATGATTACAGTATCTTGCAACAAATATCCATTTCCCAATTCCAAGCAATGAAGCAAGCATGCATTTCAATACAGCTCGTGTAATTCGCAAAAATAGGATTGCCACATGTATCATGAACTACTTGCAAAGCGAGCTACCCTTCATAGCTTGATTAATTGAAAATTTTATGTCCCCTTTCTCTGTATAGTTTATTCTTTAAATTCAATTTGTAGCCAGAGACCATATTTATAATGCATTTTTTTGCGAAAAAACTGAACTAGTTACATTGTACGCATTAGACGTGCACGCATATCATGTGTAGTTTTGCGGTGGAGAAGTACTGGCCAGCAACCATCTAACTATGAAATTCCTAGTAGAATAGAACCCAAAACCTCAAAGGATTTACATCTAAATTTCTCAATTCATGTTTTAGTATTACTCATTTTGAGGAAATATCTGTCAAGTAGACTACTCATAAAGCAATAACAGTTTTCCGAACTTTAGTCGCACTGACATAATGGCATCACTCATCGATACATGAAATTAGCTTAAAATATTATTCATGCTGCCACTGCCTAAAAACCTTTTTTTTCTTCGATTGTACTCTTCCATACTGAGGGAATCGTAGATTGAATGAAAAATCCTGAAATAAAAGACACGCACTCCTTCAACTCTCCTGCTGGTAATAAAAGACCTTTTAACAGCCTGGAAAATGCATAAAATGGATAACCATGTCACACCCTTGTCCTTTCTTTTTTACCCCACTTTCTTACTTAATTCTCCTCATGTATGCACTCTGACTGATATTGATATCTAGCAACCATCTACAAGGTTTGGGATGCCTCACGATTTTGACATTTACAGTTACGGAATTCATTACAAGAAAAGGGTCAACGCGTAGGGCAGAGCTTTCCCATACATATTCACTTTAAAATGAAAGTAGTGCCTAAAAATACTGCGAGCCTGAGCTGATAGCAAAAAGCTCTACTGTCAACTTCTGCGTTTTTGGAGAAAACAGCCCTACAACCAAAGAAGAATTCCTCTTCTGTCAAAATAATCTACACATTTGAGTCATTTGAGAGTACAAAAACGCATTCAAGAAGAGGTTGCCCCAAGCCTCAAGTAAAAGTGTTTCCCACACAAGCATGGCTTTTGTTAAAAGAGGAACATTATTGTCTGCGACGCGACAAAAATAGAAACTGCTTTCGTGGGGAAATTTATCTATCCCAAATGTCCCGAATACTTAAATTTAATGACTGTACCCATTTCCAAAAACCAAGTGATCCCACACTATGCCTTCCCTATAACAAATTGGTTATGTCATATACTGACTACATAATAGCTCTTTAAATGACTGGAATGCTTAAGTAAAAACCATCAGTATTTTTTTTTGTTGGAAAATCAGTTAAATCAACAACATTACATTTAAACATAGAAAGCATAATTAATAGGAAATATATTTATGGTTTTATAGCATGCTTACGATGATAGGTGGACATACTGGCAAGAAGATATCCAACTCTATAGTCTTCCATTATGTGTTCCTGTTGGATACTGTATTTTGTATGCGAAGAGACTCGTTTTTACTGTGTGTGTGCTGAGTTGAGTTGAGGAGTTGATTGGCTTAATAGCGAACTACGATTATGAAATGTTTACATATCAATTTTTTCGTCAAATGACAATAACGATGACTATTTGAAGGAGCAGCAATGCAAGTTCATACAGACTGTTTTAGCTATTATCATTAATTTGGTAAGTAATTTGCTTAATGAAAGAATCGATATATTTGCTGAGTGTACAGTGTTCACATAAAAACTTTTTTTTTTAAAAAAAAGCGTGTCAAATCCAAATTTTCAGCTAATTCCAACAACGCGTTGAGTACACACACACACCACGACTTGTTAAAAACTTCCAGTTTCAGCTTTTTTCAGTACATTTCCACATTAATTGTTAGTTATCGTGCCTGTCACTTTTATGCTGCTGAGATGGTAGCAGTGAAGACCGTCATTTCAGTATCAATATCAACTAATGACTCTGATTTCGTGCAGCTAACATTTTCACATTTATTCCTCATCCGCATCGTCGTCACATCATCCTCAAAAATTATGTGTGCATCGGTGCAATCACTAACAGTACAACTTTCGATATTTTCTTCCTTTTTCTTTGCTGTTCGGTGTTCTTATCACGTCATTGTTTACCCAGATTTTCTTCCACAATCCACAAGTGACATTTACGTCAGAGCGAATGTCATGTCATTCTCAGAGTACAGGCAAATAAGACGAGGACGTGATATGAAATGAAGATGTTCCTTTTCTCACTGTTTTTATAAACTCATTTTCATCAATACAACCGCTCCCTCATACCAAGTTCGCATATAAAATGAATGTTGGCTGCTCTTCCCCTTCGCTATCCTCTTCGTTTCCGTTTTGTCAAGAGTAAAGTAAAAAATAACTATTTGATCGTATAAGTACTTTTAAGCATTAACACGGCGAAGACCCCCAATATTTAACTATTCGTTACACAAAACTATGTTTTTGTCTGCTAGCTGGAACATGGAAAAGTGCTGGAATGTTGAAATGAAAAATATATTTTTTTGGATATTCCAATTGCCCCAATAACCACATGCAGCTATACTGAATTTTTTTTTCTCAAGCGAGACAAAACGAATGTTAGTACCAAAACTAGCAGCAGCTTAATGATGTCTAAATACGCAAAGCCTTCATTCGGATCCTTTCTCGTTCACTATTTAGGAGCAGACTTCTAAAAAAATTAATTACATAATTGGAAAAAGGTATAGTTCCTTCAACTATCACAGAAACATAATGAGACACTATAACCAGGTATGACTTTTTATTTTTCCAGTGTTTCCCCACCCGTTTTTTCACTGGGGCTTTTTCTAACAGTAAGAAACCACGAATATCCCAGTAATACGCTTTTTAATTATCAACCAATCACAACACGTATCACTTTTCGAACTTTTGGAGTGCTGCTGCTGCCCCTTGCGAAAGCGGATAATGGAAGATAGCCTGACAAGATCGTGAAATTTTGTAGTCCACAACCGTGATTTTGCAAGCACCTTAATTCCTTCTCCAAAATACTGTTTGCAACTATTCACTCTAGTTTTGTAAAGTTTTGGCTTCTGTTTGATTAACAACAATCTGCTGCCACCACTGCTACTGGTGAGGCTGGTATCTCTACGGCTGCCGACCATATTCCACCATTCTTTACACAGGAATTAAAATTCCCACTTTCCGTAAAAAATAAAGTTAGTTAACGCGCACAATCAGTACCACCAAAAATACAAATTTTTTTGTTGCAGTTCCGTCTTCCGTACATAACATTTTTTTCATGAGCGACTCATGCACCAAACCAACTTTTTCGATAAGTTCGAGACAAAATGTTTTAATCCCTACAAGTTGTCCCAATAAAATGCTTATCTTTCACTGAAGACGGAGGAATATCTAATTGATAAATTATGTCCTGGACGAACGCTTATGCTTGAATGCGGTCAAAGATCTCGATGGCCACTGACTTTGTTCCAGATGAGGCTTCCCTATATCGCACACACCAACAAAAATACATTTTCTGTAGATACATAAAGAGAAAAACTCGTTTCTTCATCGTCGTGGTCAGTACATACCTATTTTATATGTGTACAGCAACAGCCCCATACCACTGCCAGCAGCTCATGAGAGCAAACAAGAAAATCTTTTTTTTTCTGACTGGTGATGGTGATATGGAAAGAAAATAGGACTTTGAATTACTTATGATGAGGTACGGAGAGAAACACATGTAGTGTGTGCTGTAATTTTGTACTTTGCTCAACGCGAATTACTTATTAAGACTAATATTACTTCTCATCGTCATCTTCTTAAGCTCTCTACTTGTTCTCTGGCTCAATCCTCCTCAGAAGGAATAATCAAGCTTATTAAATGCGTACATAACGTATTTTGGCGAGAAGCAAAGTATAAAACTGGAAGGAACGGCGAAGGCGTATTAAAACCTTGCCGAGAGGGAAAAACTGGAGGGCATAAGCCGACCGCTGAGAAGACCCCAAAATCTGAGGCATAAAATACGACAATAATAATATTACGGATACTAATAATAATAAAATTACTATAACAGTGTAACGGATTGTTGCACGCTTCTCTCTCCTCCGCAAAAGCCCACCACCAGAAACAAAAAAAAAACTATCTTTCTCCTAGTCGTATTCAAGCGGAGTGATTTTGCTTCTGCTTTCTCAATAATAATTTCACCCTCTCAGTTTTTTCCTGTTGCTGGCTGGAGTTGTTGCTGTATGCGATAGTGATAGGTATGATTTTTACTCACTGCTTTTGCTGATAGCAGCCGCAGTAGCGGGCTGAAGTTGGATGGAATGGGATTGGAATGAAAATGTAGTTTTTTTAGACGGATGATGACGGCGATTGCACACTACCGTTTTGTGTCGTGCACGGGAGAGAAAATAAAAAGTGAATTAGTGGAGACGAGAGAGAGAGAGAAAAGGGTGAAGTGCTACTTGAATCAAAGAAACGAGCGAAATGGGCTAAATTTTCCAGCTCCAGCGCTTCTTATACATACAAATTCAGAATGATGATTATTATTATCCTCTTTATTGTTAAGGTTCATGTTCACGCAAATAAAGCAATGCTTAAACCAATCTGACGGATGAAACGATGAAAAGTATTACAAAGACACATGAACAGCCTTCCTATTATGTGAGTAGATTGTACGTATTATCATCAACTTCGCATTATATTACTAACACAAACGCTTAACTATGCATAACTCACATTACCTTTACAATAAATGGAGGAAATTTTTTTTGTACCTACAGTAGAGTGCCATGTCTGTATAGCTATTTCGTATTACTCTCGGCAGAAGCCCATAGAGAAAAAATAATACTGTTTAGGTGCGCGTTATATACTATTTGCCTTTCGTTCAGTTAAACTCTTGACATCCATCCTTTCCATCCCATTTAAGCTTAATACATATTTAAGCTCTTGTTACATATTATTCTTCGCCACACACACTCACTCACCAAACAGTTATTAGTTTTCCACTAAAGCTTCAAAAAGATGATACCAGAGAAGTGGGCTGTTGTGTGGTTAAGATGAAGCAGACAATCCTTGGACTTTCCACTTAGACGAGATTTAAAACATCTTAACATGCATACATAAATATGGCACATGGAGATATCATGAATAGAGCCAATAATACGGATTACATGAATTTAAAATAGCTGGCACAAAGTATAATGCACTCTCGTCGACAAAATAAAAAAAACTGACGCATTGACAGTGTGTATAAGGACACCAAAACTGTATCAATAAACTATATTAATAGCTTGGAAGAGAATGGTAGGATGAGCGAAAAGAAGAAAATGATTCTCCAAGCTTACAAAGTGACTTGAAGTGGGTAGTAGAATTGATAATGACATCGGTATTATGATAATGGTCTAGCAGCCAAGATCTTGTCTT
>JAHZND010000817.1:2190-24959 GCA_027744115.1 Acrocyrtus sp. NNG-2020 | reverse complement strand
TGTCCCCCATTGTTGCATTGGCACTAAAATCGCTTTCTGCCAGTTCCCTCATATTTTCCCGAGCACCGAAGGAATTGCAGGTGACATCTGAAAAGAAGAAAAATTTTCTTCCGCAGTGTGAAAAATGATGAGCGCTAACAAATAATGCCTACCGTCATCGCCTCCAACGTCGCGCAGCCACGAACAACGCACAGAATCAAAAGACAGTCGTTAGGGGGTTTTGTAGTGCTCAAGAGAAATGATAATTATGATGTTTGATGGCGATTTGTAGATAATGGCCACTTGCATCTGTCCCCGTGCTTGTTCCTGCCTGCAACTTCCCTTTACATTCCATTTTTCTTTTCAGCTTCTCCGACTCCTTAAATACATTTTCTCGGAATTTTTGCGGAAGAATGGAATTGAATTGAAGAATGAGAGTTTTGACCTTAATTACTTTTCAAGGCAAAGTATGCGAATGCCCCAGTACCCTAAAGACTTCATCATCGGCGTCACCATCAAGATTTTGCTGACGGGAGCTGAGCGAGATTGAAAAATATCGAAAATAAAAATGTGTAGTTTCCCATTAAGATAACATTCTAATTCGGGGACTTAAGTCAATATCTTCTCATCCCATCTAAGGTAGTCTCTCCGTCAAAAGGCGGGTAATTAACGCCGTCAGCCGAGATAAAAATGCTAATTTACTAATTGGGTTAATCGCTCTCCCATTCACGTTGCCACTCTCTCGCCAATACTCTCTTTATCATTACCTTTATACGGTAAAAAGAGTGATTATCTGTTTTGAAAGGAAATGAATAAACATTTTATTGAATCTGAATCAGGTTAGGAAGTCCAAGAAAAATCTTTTTTAGGTGCCTACATTCATCTGCCATTTTGAGTTGAGCTGTCCGAGAAATTGTGCGCTGATGACAATGCTATTTAATTTATTAATTATGAAAGCAATTGTAATTTCAGTACGACATGAGAGATTAACCGTTTTGACAAGACAAGTTCATTGTCTGTCACCGACCTGACAAGGGAAATGTAATCAAATAAGCTAAAAAAAATTCATTTCAGTGTGGCGTGGGATGATAAGCATTTCTGAAAATGAGGGACGGACATTTGACCACAGAAGATGAGCATTTTTTTCACACAAGTAGCCATAGCGTAAAGTCAATCTAGCATGAAATCAAAAGCAGTCATCTCGCTCAAGCCAGCCTACTACAGTAAAAATTAAATCCTGCTGATTCCTATAAGCAATAGATACTGCTCACCTTTCACGAGACAGTGAAATGGAAGTGACAGGAACCACAGGGTGCTCTACATATCCTCCTTCTCCATTGTTTAGCTTCTGTTCTGCTCTTATTTCTCCCTTAAACGTATGTAAATACGGACGTGCCAGGGGATGAAATTTTTATGACGAATGTGAGTAATGCGAAAATGAGCGAGAAGGGTGAAATGAAGCAGGGGTGAAATTATTACCGCTTGCATTGCAATCCGAAAACGTTCATCTGTCTAATTGTAAAGTGCAGAATACGAAGAAGACGAAGAAGCTGTGGGCGACAACACAGAAAAAAAGTGTAACAATGAAAGGGGACCATAAAGATTGGAAGAATGAAAAGAAAAATGATGATGGTAGTGGTGAGCATGACACGACCATTTCATGAGTATTCATGAAGTACATGTGTTTTCTATTCTATTTTTGTACAAAAGACGCTGTTTCTCCTGATGGGCTTCTTTATTTTCGGTCTTTGTAAAAGTAAATCTTTCGGTACACATGTTTAAGACAGGCAGGCGATGACGAAATGATGATGCTACGCTAATTTCTTTTTGAAAATACATGCAACGCAACAGCAGACAGCTCCGAGAGTAAACATGAACTGGTGACGATTTGACAAAACAACCGGGCAGAGAATAGCCAAGTGAAAATCTGTATAGCACATCCTGTACAGTTCGTGATCTTCAATGTTGGGGAATTAATCATGTTCTCATTCTTACGTTCAATAGGCATTAAAATAGCAGTGTCCAATCAGTAAATCACAAACTTTCTGAAAAACATTTTTTTCTATTGTAAGTGGACAAAACGTAGAAAGAGAAAGCTCCAAAGATAAGCTTTAAAAATTTGGCCTAATTTGTGAACATAATGTAATAATAATTAGTAAAAGTGTGAGAAAGTTGGCATTTGCCTACTCGGAAAAACACAAATGATATGGAACATGTAGTAATAATTTATGCATTTTTTTGCAAACTGCGAATAAGCTTGGTCATAAGTAGGGAAAAACTTTGTACACGTAAGTGCCTGTACCCCTTGTAAAAACCGTGTCATCTCTCCTGTCGAGAAGTCGAGTGTTGAAAAAAAAATTTCATCTGAAAGTATCCATAATGGCTAATTATATGGAAGAAAGGGAAAAGAATCCCGAGAGCATTGAGAAAACCGCAGACGAGGAGGACAAAAGGGAAGCAGCACAATACTCTCCTTTTTGGTTTTGCCTCATTAAAATTATTTTGCGGGATGCCGTGACATTCCTATTATTCCCTGAGTTTAAATGATGATCCTGCAACATAAAAATGGAAACTTGGTAAATATAATAGGGATAAGAGAGAAGAAATAAATTGAAGGCTGCTGCAAGGCATTGAACTTCCTTATAGCTACGGATTGCCTGAATCTAGAAAAAAAAATTGTACCCAGCATGGATTGTGTGGATTGTAGATAGGCCTCCAACTGCGAATTGATTTTTATAATGGAGAGAAACTGTGTTAACAAGCATACTTCTCGCATTATTATAACTGGGCTTTATATCCTAGCACTGCTATTACAACTTCATATTTTCATGAGGAAAGGATCTTTTTTTATTCTGCAGAAAACATGAAGATATGGCAATGACAGTGAAAACGAAGAATTTTTTTTTCTTTCTGTAGTGTCATTGTCAAAATAATTGCGTACATTTGCTATAATGAATATGACAGGAGTAATAATAGAAATTGAAATGATGTGGCAGTCTTGCAGTTGCGATATGATTTTCTTGAAATGTGAATGGTCGCTCGCCGTCTGTCTGCAGGCAGGTTATATAGCACAGTACGTTGAAAAGTTGAAAACAAGCCTTAAGAAAAATAAAATTTCCTTTATTCCTACTGTAAACTGCATATCATTTAATTGCATTTCAGCAATTTACCTGATTAGATGCGGATTAATATTTATAAGATCATAATCATATGCATATACGAAAACAATTTTTTGCTAGTCACCTATTCAGCCCGTCCAATGGTAGACAGCAGACAGTTGAACTTGTGCTAAAAAAGTAGGAAAGAAAAAGTTATTTTTGCAGATTTTCACACTTACATGCTTTCGCTTGGTCAACTGAATGGAATGAAAATAAACTTTAAAAAATATTTTGTTTTTCGAATAATATTTTTGATAGAATGGGCACAAACACATTCCCCATTTCCCCAAATATTAGATTAATTGCTGCAATGCTGCAGCCATAAACTTTGCATTGAGAATTCTCAAGATATGAATCTGAATTGGATTGAAAAGAATTTAATTAATTTTTCCGCACATCTGTGGGTGTCTCTCTGTGTTCTTGAGCGCTTCAAATATTTTTAGACCTAAAAATGTCCTAGAGGAAATTCGCCAAGTTTGGGCGAGCGGAATAAATATATTTGACGAGTGCGGCGTTTCGGATCTCACGACTGATTTTAATTAATTCATGACGTGGCATGACAGTGTAGTAAGACTAACAAAAATGCAAATTGCCCGTGAATCGGTGTAATAATCACAATCAGCAACTGCACTAGAATAAAAGGGTACACGTTTCTGGCAACCGCACGCACGCTTTCCCGTGCACATCCGCCTGTACTCTGCAATTGTGGATTGCTGTATCGTGTAAGCCAACTGTACAGAGGAGCTAGTGCAAAGAGGACCGCAAAGTCATCGAATCCATCTTTTGTATGGGGACTCGTATTGACAATTCTAAATTGGCATCGAGTAATTCGGCAACTATAATTTTACCCGAAAGAAGGAAAGTGAGGAGGGCTGAGGGCTCAATGTAAAATTTGCGAATTTCATGGTTTCATTGTTATGCCCACTCGGTTGAGGAACCTGTCTATACAATGTCATATAATCTTATTTTTCTCACCTTTCCTTTTTACAAAAATACAAAAAATAGACACGTCATTTTCTGCATAATGCATTCTGTATCAAGTACCACAATCACCACGATTTTCCTTTCTCTCCCGTAATCTGTCATTGTGATTGGATGCATCATATTAGACAAAATGAGGGAAAATATTTTATAAAATTATCCCCAATGTCGAAATAGCTGGCAAAAAATGCAATGAAAATTAGCCAAACCAACCGCATGATTTTCTAATGGCACATTAGAAAAACTTACAGCCTTTTTCTATCCGAAGTTACTGTTTTTTGTAAAAATAGGGTGGATTAAATAGAAAAAATGCTATAAAAGGATTTACATTTTCCACTCGTTATCGCAGTCAGTACTGTCATTTCTTGGTTTTACCAAGTCTTCCTTTCCGTCTGTTTTTAGCATATTTTCTGAATATTTCTGACTTTTTGCTATTTTATTAGTTGAAATTTACTCTAAATCGAAATGTTTACGTCCTTCATATCCCACGGCGATCCAATTCGCCGTGGGTCTACTCCGAAATGTAAACGTGTGAATATATTTCTGTTACTGTGCCTTCTGAAAATTTTGTCCGCTCCAGGTGTTCTCCCTGCGACCACTTCATCTTACTCTAATCGGAACTATCACAGTTTCACTCAAAACAGCAACAGTCATCATCCACTGCAACATAAAAATAGTTTTGGAAGTATCAATCACAATAAAAGCAATAATAGTAACAGCCTCGTTTCGAACGGCTACACGGAACCGACTTTGTCAACATCGTCTACCAACTCTCCAGCGTCGTTTGAACCTCGTGGTGATGTAGGTGGAGGAGGGGGCTATGGTGGGGGAGGGTTTGGAGGGGGAGGTCTCGGTGGAGGAGGATTCGGAGGAGGTGGATCAGGGGGAGGCTACGGATGGGGTGGTGGCGGTGGCGGAGGATTCGATGGGGGTGGTAGCCAAGCCGTGTACAAATATCATGTTTATCCCAACCAGGTATGGAATTCACTACTGTCATTGTTGTGTTCAGAGGGCAGAATGATATCGGGGCTTCGTACTGCTGGTCTCCAGTAAACACACGGGCTTTACCTTTTTAAAATCAAATACATCTACTTTCAGA
Organism: Acrocyrtus sp. NNG-2020; assembly: GCA_027744115.1. NCBI lineage: Eukaryota > Metazoa > Arthropoda > Collembola > Entomobryomorpha > Entomobryidae > Acrocyrtus > Acrocyrtus sp. NNG-2020. The sequence continues at coordinate 19,742 of JAHZND010000817.1, read as the reverse complement.
ACTTTGGTGGAGGTGGTGGAGGAGGAGGAGGCTGGGGAATGCAACACTATGATGATGACGACGACGGAGACTTCGACAAAGGATTACTTGGATTACTTGGATTGAAGGGACTTAAGGGATTGAAGGGGCTATTAGGATTGCTAAAATTACTTCTATTTATAAAGAAAATTGGTTTACTTCCATTGCTATTACCCTTGCTAATTCCACTCTTCCTCTTAAAATTGGCGTTATTGCTACTTCCACTGCTTTTGATTTTACTCATTCCGGTGCCAATTATAACTCCAGGAAGATTGCTACAACAAGGATGGTTAGGAGGGAAAAGTGTTTCCGGTTATCTCCAGGTAAGTAAAATTTCAGTGGAACTACAAGAACAAAGGATCTGATTCTTAGGATTGATTATCCTTTTCGCCTATTACAGGATGCCATAGATGGAGTGATCACCAAAGTGCCTCACGACTTATCGCACATTGTTAGCAAAATTCGCGGAAAAAGTGAGGATGTTCCGTTTTCCACATCTTCACCTGAATCATCTTCCCCGTTCGCTGAGATTGAATCTACTTCAGCAGCCACTAATGTGACAGGAAATATCACTCCAATTCCGCCAAATTCCTTACAGCCTCTTTCTCCTAACGGCAAGCCTGGTGCGCGAAACACATCAAAATCAGACAAGAAAAAGGTGACCTGATGAAGAGTATCATCTACGCCGGCATAATTTGTCGACTCTAACTTATAGCATTTCTAATTAGTAACGGACAAAAGTGACACTTGCTTGAGAGCTATTTCCTGTCCATTCTCAAGCTTAACCACAGACTTAGAAAGCAAAAGTGACATTGACCACAACAATAAGGACTAGCAGGGAGTCTAAACCTAAGCCCACTTTATTTACGTCAACCTTCGTACTTTCTTCCATATAACTTGAAGTTACTGAACTTTCAGTAGAAGGACGATAAACGAGAAAACGCAAAGACTGTGATATACTTTAACAAATTGACTGACAGCTTGCCATACGGACACTTGCAATAATACCCTTTAGGAATTGTTAATAATACCCCCAACCAAGACTTAACTAGCCAACAGGATTCCCAAAAAGAAATCATATTTGACAACGGACAACAGCGACATCACAACGGGAGTCATGTCGAGCTAGGCAATTTTTCTGACAGAAACTGCAGAATATAAGGACCAAGAAACGAGCTTTTTTACCAACTAACTTTCTTTTAGTACCTATACGAAAATGAGAATCGTATGCACGTCCTCAGCAAAGTTCTCATTCTCATCTTTTCCCATACCTTCCGTTTTTCTTAAATGGGAACTTCAGCCGACCGATTCTTGGACACTTGACATTTGAAAAATGAAGACAAATTTAGGTAGACGAAGTGTAACTTATTTTTTTAGAGTTAGTATTAGTATTAGTACATCTGTCTAAAATCTGAAATAAGCCAAATAAATCTTTGCTTTAAATTATGTTGAACTACGACGGTTATTTTTATTTTCAAAAATTTTATTTCACATAATATAACTTAGATCTAATGTATAGGTATAGGTAGTGTTGCATTATGATAGTGGTTATGATAATATTAGCGGGCTTCCCTCAGAATGTGTGGATCAAGCAAGCGTCAAATTGAGAATAAGCTTTTAATAAGGCGTTTACTTTTTCGAGTGTGTCGCATAATAAAGTTCATATCATTCTGCATTCCTTAACCGGACACTAAAAGCGTAGTTTCAATATTTCTCAGAAAGCCCCCCAAAAAGTGACTGACCGTGGGTCTGGTTAGCTTGCATTTTACAATTTTTGCAATATTCATAACTTTAAATATTACTCATCTCTCAGTGAGCTCTCTGAATAGAAAAGTGCATTATTAACGGGATGTGCTATGGATTTGACTCACTCTCCATACCACCACACCACTAGCTTAACAATAAACGAACATTTCTTCCCTCACATAACCACAGGATAATGACACATTTATTGATTCCTTTTAGAAAAGCTTACAATGCTCGCCCATCACATGATTATCGCATATATCTCTTTCTCTCAGTTTTCTCCATTCTCCCCAGCACAACAATGCCTCACGAAAGAAAATTGTTATTCTCCCATCTCCCTCGGCATTATATACACACTTCATCATAATTGTCATCATCATTTATCGATATTTTTACTTCTATTTTACTCCTTCATACAAATTTATCATTCTTGTCAATTTAAAAAATGAGCAAATACATTTTCGTAGCCCAATTCCTCTCAACAATGACAGTTTTTTTCTCTCTCCTCCTTCATTTACTCTCCTATTTAAACAATCAATACGCGCAGCTCCATTTAGACTTGACAATAGACAGTGCGAAACCCATTTTCAAAGACTTTTTCTCACCAGGGCGGGCTCTCGTTTTCTAGTTCACCCTCTGCTGATTGAGTAATGATGAGTGAGAGGACTGAACAAAAAAAATTCGCGAAAAATATCCGACAAGAAAAATCCACATTAGTTTTTTATTAGACTATCGTATCCACAACCCCATTTACTCCCTCTCCTTTTCTCCTCTCTCTCTACCTCCATTTTTCAACGGAACTGAATACTCAATCCGCAATAAGAAAAAAATGTCATTCGAGAAAAATGATAAGTTTAAAACACATTCGGCGATAATAGCAACGTGAAAAAAGAAGACACATGTTTCATTTCACATATCGTCATTATCATGGTCATGGCCATGTAGAAAATAATCTGCTGCAATCAATTCATCATCAGCGCTTCTCGCCTCCACCACCGCACCACCACCATACCTTTATCATCAGCACCATCATTTATGATTGAGGATAAAAATTGTGACACCAAAAATAGCTCCGCACTAAGTCAGTGTGTCTTCTCATAAAAGCGCGGTTGTTGATACGAAGATGATGATGTGATGATGATCGTCATACACAAATTATGCCTTTTTCTTCTATTTAAAAAGACGGGATCCCTTTTACTCGCCGTTCGGCGTTCGCTTTTTTTTCTTCCATTCATTCAGCCCTCATTGTCTTTTTGTTATGTTGGGTTGACTGGCACTGGTGCTGCTGATGGGATGATGCTGTTTGCTATTTTTCTGCGTATATAGAGATCGCACGTACATATTTTCACCCCACCACCGTAATAAGTAATAGGCACTGTGATTCATTTTGCTTCGCTGATGGTTTTAAAATGATGCCGTTTATTATATGGAGATATAATGTGGATAATGTATGGATGTGTATCCATTTTATTTATAGGAAAGGGCTATTATTAGTAAAGGGACTTTTAATATTTTTCATAGCACACATTTCATATTTCACGGGACCGAAATGTAAAAAAAATGTTTCGCTATATAAAAGCAGTTTTTTCATCGGGTTCCGTCATCATTTCCTTTTTTGTTGGTCATCGGGATATCAAAAAATTACTGGCTCGGACTTTTTGTCTTTGCTGTGCAAAAAAAGTATTTTTAGACACGAAATGTGAGAACGATGTTTATTTGGATAGAACTTCGTTTTGGGTTGAAGTGAGACTTGAAAACTTGACTAGTGACTTCTCAGGGAAATAGTTAGACGTGTGACGGGAAGGACTTAGGAGACTAGATGGGGAGACGAATCACATATCGGAAGTTCCTTGTTGGGACTACAACAACTCGAGCAGTTGTCTTAGTGCTGTGCGTGATTGTTGTATCGCAAAATACTCATGCGGCATCTTCAGTGTCGAGTAATAGTGGAATCTACTCCAAGAATGCTTATCAGCAGCAGCAAAGCCATCAGCAGCCAATAGCTTTGGCAAATACGTCTGGAGCAGTTTTTGAGCCTAGAGATGGGGGAGGTAGTAGTTTTGGAACATCCGGTGGAGGGTATGGGGGTGGAGGTAAGGGAAAATTTTCCCACTTACTTAAATTTTAATATTTCTAGAAGATTCTGTAGCGTTTGTTGGATTCTAGGCGGTGGCGGTTACGAGAGTAGCAGCAGTGGGTGGCAACCCGCTCCAATGGCAAGCCCGGCTGTATACAAATACCAAATTTATCCCAGTCCGGTATGCAACTGAAAGGTTTTATATTGTAGTTTTGATGTGAATGAAAGTGTTATTGCTTGAAAATTCTATTTTATAAATTTCATAGCCGATGAGTATGGGTTGGGGCGGCGGCGGCGGTGGTGGTGGAGGAGGAGGCGGCTGGGGGGATGACGACGATGACGAAGGATTTGACAAAGGCTTACTGGGATTACTAGGATTAAAGGTTTCCCATATATAACTGAATTTAATTTTGAGCTTTGTTAACTGGAGAACTAAATCAATAAATTAATTTTATTTCAAGGGTCTCAAGGGATTGAAAGGCCTTTTGGTTCTCTTTAAGCTTCTGAAAATTCCACTTCTTCCTATCCTTCTTCCTCTCCTTTTACCCCTGCTCCTCCTGAAGCTGGCATTACTCATTTTACCTCTGCTTTTGATTCTACTCATCCCAGTGCCAATCATCAGTGTGCCGACAGGAAGACACTTGTTAGAGACTCCCGCAGGACAAAACCTCAAAAAGTTTGTCCAGGAGAAGATGGATAGTGTAATGGCCAACTTGCCGGAAGACATCAATCACATTATTGAAAAGGTTAAAGGAAGAAGTGCAGATATGTCGTTGAGTCAACTGCTCACAGCTCTTAGCACTGGTTCAGTGGGATCTGCAAGGAACTCTACTGGAACCTGGGGCAGCAGCAACAAAGCCAAAAGTAGCAGTGCCGGGGATAACGGAAGTCGCCGAACTAAAGTAGTCTATGCGGCATCTGCAGCTAGCGCCAAGCCTTCCATGAAATCTGTAAAATTTGCAAAGCTTGACAAAACCCAATCTACAAAGGCGACTACAGCATAAGGGAAACAAAACAAATTTCATTTCCTTAATTTTCGACTACAAACATTTTGACAGTAACCTCTTCGACTTTTCTACAAACCGAACCTGCCGACTTGACAATACTCACAACAAACCGACAAAAAATGGACACAAATACGACATTGCTTTTTCGACATTTCTCCATTTGGGGCAACATGAGACTTACTGAACCGACCAAAGACTGATTTTTATTACTAGACAAACAGAACTTTTTTTAAACGGTACGACTTACAAAAGACTCTTTCACTTGCGACATTCCCTTCAGCTACCTCCTTTAATTTGCTTCTTGATGACACCTTCTTCTTAGCAAATATTAATTTTTTGCTGACAATTTTTACTAACACCCGACAAAAATACTCGACTTATGACAGCACTTTGCTATTACAAAGATTTTCACTTCTTTCTAGACTAATTTGCGGAATAATTCCCTCCAAAGCCATTTTAAAACTAGGATGATTAAGTAGGTAAATACTAAATAGTATACATTTGCATTTATTTATTTTATTTATTATTACCTATCACACGCTCTACTTGACGTGTTTGCATGATGAAAAGGAATTAATTAGCTTAAGTGAGACAATTAACTTATGTCTACTGCAATAAAACTATTGATTTTTCATGAAAAATAAATGGCTATATTATCTAACAAAGAAAACGAAACCGTTATTAAATGTTTAGCTTTCCGACTGCATACACTCAGCATATAATCCTTTTCTCGCTAAATATTGAGAGCACACAATGAGGCAGCATGTGTTTATTGCCGATTCCACCGCACAAAGTCCTTGGTCGAAGCCACCTAAAAACCTTAACGATTATCTACCCTCCCACTCCATCATCACTGAAGAAGTTATCGATGAAGTGACAGTAGCAGGGAGGGAAAGTGAGGGGAATAATATCAAAAAACTTCTACAAAAATACATTTCCTTATCATTGAGACCTGCTCAGGTGAGTGGAATCTTCATTTTCTCTGTGGAAGCTGACAATGGCAAGGACTTTGAACTTTCTTGGAAAGGTCTTCCTATGATAACATCAGTAGTGAGGCTGATTTTGGTGGCAATGATGGGATACTACATTTACATGTACAAGGAACAAGTTTTTCTTCGTTTTGGTGTGAATGCTGTTGAAGATTCAACGCTTGCTGTGACAGAGACCATTCTCACAATGACAATCTTCACTTCCGATTCGATCGTATCGTACTTTCTCCTGAAAGGACGGCAGGACATTCAAAGCCACTGGAATCGATTGGGGCAGACTTCAATGCTGTTTGCAGAGGAGGTTAAAGACAATCCGTGGATTTCAGAGTGGTTCGTAAGAGTTTCAAATGTTTCAAAGCGACTCTCCTGGACTATCTCACTTTCAGCACTTATGTCAACCGTGCTATTTTCTTATAAGGATATTCAACTAGTTCTGCTAAAAGCATCCGGGGTAGGGACAGACTTTGAAGCCAACTTTTTCAGCTATACTGACCCCATCTTTGCAATCTGTTGGTTCTTCGTTTTGTTCAAACGATTGGATTTTCAGACACTTCTGCTGACCAATATTAACGTGCTCCAGTTTGGATTTCGGGTTGTGAGGGAGCATGTGAAAGCATTTGGGATTGAGAGCGAGAAGTACGTTGGTGTGGACGACATCCAAGTAGTCAAACACTACAATGCCAGTCCCAAGAAGATATTGGTGTCTTCGATGGAAAATGAGGATAATGGTGAAAAGGACAGGAAATCAGGTCACAGAAACATTTCAGTTACCAGCTACTTGCGAGAGATAAAGTTGACTCAAATTATTGAGAAGTACAGAACAATGGAGTTACTTTTGGAAGAATTTAACGAGCTGTTTGCTCCTCATCTCTTAATTGGAATTGGAGCTTTGGTGATTGTCATCCTAATGGCCCTGTTTCATTTCTTTGTTGAACTTAACAAAACATTCCGCCTGATTGCCGGAGTGTTTGTTTTAGAGGCGGCGGTCTATATCCTCGTGCTGTTTAGCATGGGTACGGTAGCGACAGAGCTGGCAAATGAGGTGAGTAAAATTGGTATATTAATTTTGATTAGATGAGTCTTTTAAGTGCAGATACTTGAGCGGGCGCGGTAGTCGTAGTATAATTTATTAACTGATGAATTTAATGCCTAAATAGGCGGATGCTTGCATTACAACACTGAGGGACGTTCCGCTCACTGGAGTTAATCCATCGCTTAAACAAAAGGTGAAAAACTGCAAATTACTATACGTGCAATTAACAGACAAATGAAAAGAGTATCTCTTATCTCTTTCCAGATTATGCTACACTTTCAGCATGCGATGGCAGTTCCGCTCGGTATTTACCCGGGACAGTTCTTTTCATTAAATAGGAAAATGTTAACATCCGTAAGCGAAGTGCATACATTCTCAAATCTTTATAACATAAGGCTATAGTCAGCTAAAAGTATGAAGGGGTAATTTGCGAACATAATGTACGGTCCATGACAGGTGGCTGGAACATTAACAACTTATCTAATTGTGCTAATCCAATTCCAATCAAGCGAGAAGCCGGACGATGGAGAGAAGAATGCTACAGCGGTGACGTTGTCTCCACAGAGCAAACAGTTTTAGATCCTTCGTTTAATGAATCCATTCTAATTAGTTTGTTATATGTCTGTATTGAAATCATACGGTCAGGTACGGACTATATCTATGTACCTATGTAGATAAACACGTAGAATTCCATATTACGCGTGATTATTAGTAATTTATTTACATTGCTTAACTCCGTAGATTATGGGGTAAACTGTAATATCACATTTCTATCAAACAATATTCTTTAGGCAAGTAAGTGGTCTTCTGGATTGAAGATGAAAATACCATTTTGTAAACAGTCGTTCGTGTAATGGAACATATAACCACACTTTAGGCTTTCTTTGTAAATTGCTTTTACTATTTTGGAATAATTTAGAGAAATAAACGGGTACTTTGAAATAACATAGTAGAGTGCAGTACTTGTATAAAATAAAACCGAAGTTCTTAAATAAATAATTAATTGTTTGTTAGCTAAAATGAATACGGAAGATAGAAAATTCATAGACCTACATTTGTCTAAACCACTCGACCAAAATAGTGTGCATGCAAACATATCTAAACTATTTCAACTTTCCCTCAATCCGGCAATTTTGAGTGGATTTTTTCCATTCTCTATTAGCAAAGACACGGCTACATTTCAGTTTCAATTTTCTATTTATGGATACCCAATTTTGGCAGCATTTCTTAGAGTTGCTGTGTCAGTTATCTTCATTTCGTTTTATCATTTTCACGCGAACGAGTTTCGTGAGGTATTTTGGTATGTGGGCCCTATAGAGAGCATTTCGGAGGTTCTTTTGGCATACACCACAATAATTGGGGGTATTCTAGCATGTATGGAGCTGATCAGAAAACGAGCAGAAATTCAAGAATTCAATCAGAAACTGACTAAGTTAGTTGTAGAATGCTGCCAACTTAGCTCTGACTCGGGATGTTTTCAAGCTTCTATTGTTTTCATAACAAGACTGCGCACTTTTATCTTTGTTGGTTTTGCTTCCGCCTCTCTGAATTCCGTTTGCAGACAGAGTTATACTCTAATTTGTGCGAAGAAGTCACCATCCAAGTCTTTGCATATATTTCCAGTTCTCACCCTATTCATATTAGCAATTCTATTTTGTAGGTTGTTTACGAGAACCTGGATTATTTCTATTATCCAGTGCATAAAAATCTCTTCAAGTTTAGTGAAAAAATCAATACAATCAAAATTGGGCGCAGATTTAAGAGTTATTTCTGAAAAGGAAGATTTAGAACATGAACTAGCTAAACTGCTACGAATTTATCATACAATTGACAAAACTATCCATGAGTTTAATCAGACATTCGGAGTATTTATGGCCGTAGGGGTGCTGTTGATGATAGTCCCGATACTGATGTCGTTGTTTATTGCAATCCTGTATTTTAACTATTTGCCAGTGGATATTGGATTAAGCTTCCTTATTCCCAGTTTTGTACATGTTGTTGTGTTGTATTGTTTGTGCTGGAGTGCTTCGGACCTAGAAAATGAGGTAACATAATGCGCAGAGTGGTTTATCTGTAATCTTTTATAGTTTTATAATTGTAACTTCTCGACTTTCAGATGAAGAGCTGCCTTCTTGTAATGCAGGATGCAGTGTTTCATTTCCACAAGCATGAAAAGCTTGGACAAATAGCCATAGCTATACATTCACCAGTAAGTAAAAATAGATTAGTAGAACATTAAAGAATCTTGCTTGATATGTTCATACACATTACGTTAATCGTTTTTTAGATTGCACTAATGTACGTAAAAACGTTGGCAAAACCTCCAAAGATTTCTCCAGGATCTCATTTTAATTTAAATTTGAAGGCTATAACATCTGTAAGATATTTTCCCTTACCGATATATTAGAAAGTAGCATTTTATTTTCCGTAAAATACTTAATTTACTTAATTTACTAGGCTCCATAAATGCTCTCTTTTATTTAAACGTACTTATAGATGTTTGGACTTATCGTCATGTACTTTACTGTTCTGATTGAGTTTCATACATCAGAGTCAGATGGTACACAAAATAAATTTGCAAATTAGTGTGTAGCAAGACCTGGATTGTAAAACATTACTAAGCTAGTAACTATCAATTAGTATAAGTGGAATTTCAGAATGTGCCAATCCCACAAACTAAATGTGTTACTTTTCCATGTATATTTACTTAGTTATCCCTAATTAAATGCATTTGAACTAAATTAAATGATATACGTTTAAAAGGTTATATTCAAGAGTGTTACAATTTAAAGTGGAATTATCTTATATTAAAAGAATAAAATCTAATTACAAAGAGTGCAGAAAAAAGTAGCCTTTCACTTCACTTCTACTAGTAAAATGTTGCAGATACTATCGGATATTCTGAATGTCTCCCTTCGCCCCTCTATTGCTTTAGGTTACTTTCCCTTCTCCATTCATCGGAGAAATTGCGATCTTTCTTTTTCCAGAATATCATTTCCAGTGGCCACATCAGTCTTAAGAGTAGTTTTAGCCACGATTTGCATCACATACCACACTCAAAACAGGCCATTCTATCACAGGATATATGGGAACATTAGTGAAACAGAGTTTTTTACTCAAAATTGCATCGCGTACATCTGCTACTTTGGTGAAACACTGGCTCTCGTTGGTTTAGTACTCAATAGAAAACCTATTCAACTTTTTCATCGAAGATTCATTCGTATAATTAGTGAAATTGGGGGACCTGCTCAGCACATCATTAAGTTCAAACCTGTCCTCAAAACTGCGAAAAGTCTTAGGTTGCTGGTGATTTTAATCATTACTTTAATTTGTATTAAAACTTTGATTATTCTAGCAGTAAGTGCATTTTTATGGGACAACTGGACAAAGCTGAACTTAAAAGGCTACTGGACAACCCCATATGTACTTTTCTTCTTAACAATCGCATGGCTGATTGTCATTCATAGCCGTCTTTTCCCAAGAATATGGTTGATTTCAATAATAAAATGCTTTCAGGTTGCACTCATGTCCTTAAAAGACGACATGCATTTGCATTTAGATAACGGCAGAGTCAATGGCAATGATATCAAACGAAAATATACGGAATACCTGAGAAGATATAAAGAAATTGAATCAGTGGTTCATGAATTTAATGGCGCCCTCGGCATTTACACCACAAGTGGGGTCTTATTCCTCATTACTGCTATTCTAATAAACGTTTTTGAGACCATTATTTACTTCAAATATGGGACGACCTGGATGGCACTTGATTTCGGAAGCAGCGCTATTGTTAATTTTACCTTGCTTTATTACACTTGTAAGGCTGCAATGGAAATGGAAGCTGAGGTAGGTTGTAGGCCATCAGAATTCGGTGAAAGTTAGCCTAGTCAGGGAGAAAACTAATTAATAATGAACAATTATCATATAAATCACTTACCTATTCATTTATTGATAGGCCAAACATTGCATGATTTTGATGCAGGAATTGGCGTACAGTAGTGAAAATCATGATCGCCATTTGGAAACTCAGGTAATTGTGTACTTAACTATGGCATAATTGGCTACTTTAGAGTATTTGGTAACGTAGAATATCTAGTTTCTACTATTATGACGTTTGCTTTTAGGTATTCCTTCATTATCTGAAGGCGCTCATGCAACCTTTGATTATCTCACCTGGGTCGTATTATCACCTTAACTTAAGGACACTTACTTCGGTCAGCGTGATAAAAAGATCATGAAAAAATAATTTATATCAATATAATTTGTGAATTTAATTCGCAAATTTTTGTTTTAGATTGCCGGATCAATTACAACTTACTTAATTGTATTGGTTCAGTTTCATACAAGCGAGCCACCTATAAAACAAAGGAACCATTTAAAGCATAACTGAAATAACAATGTGAAGCAACAGTACATTTTATGAGTTCTGGGCCAATACATGCATTCTTATATTTCTTTTATGGCCAATAAAGTTTTCCCCTAATTAGAATTAATATGCGTCAGAGGAAATTATGGATTTAGTATCCAGTATCATAATACATACGTATAGTCACCGTAATTGAGAAATGTTGCTGCAGCTATCCTAATATTTCTGGAAACAAAAAAGCAATAATATTTCTCAGTGATGAATTCGTATGAAGCATGAAAGACGATTCGTTTATAGCTTCCCTTTCAAAATAGCTAACTATATATTACCAAAGGTTTCTGAATATTGGCTTTTGTAGTATTGCAGTAAAATAAAACTTAAAGGTTTGTAAGTAAACAAAAGCAAATACAGTTTACATACCCATATACGTATGTAGAATAAAATTACATTTCAATTTATTACATACACACAAAAAAGTTTAGTACAAAAACAAAAAATTAACTTATAGTACAGCAAATATATCTTCATTTTCACTTTTCACTCAATACGGTACTGTAGGTGGCACTGTTTGACCTCGCCGAATCTGACCCCATCCAATTAATCTGCAAAAAAATAAGAATTTAATTTTACCGTATACCACGAGAAACTACATAGTAACATTTAGTAATTCAAACAATGAAATTAATCAACTCACCTCCAGTGCTTTTCGACACGACGTGACAGGGCAATTTTTTCTCCAACTTCAGTGCAAACAGGATTCGTCAGAGCAACTTTCGCTAAATCTGCTTTTACTGCATTTACACGTCCTCCAGTGGAAAGGGATCCTATATTAACCATCAAAACTTCTCCCTTCGAGAGTTTTTGTACCTAAAACACAATTCAAAGAGAAAAGGGTATAAATTAAATATCAGTGATTAATTCAGTGTACTCAGTACCGTAGCAAATTTCATTGGAATTATTCCAATGAAAAGCAAATACGCACAAGTAAAAGTTTCTTTTTTTGGAATTGACAAGTTTCTAATTCTATACTAAATTAGTTTTTTTAAAATTTAGCACTTCATTGAGCTTACTTTTGCTGCCTTCTTGTCACCTTCTGTACGAACGCCAAGCAAACGCCGAAGCAAGTAATAGGAAATTTCAATTTCCACAAAGATGTCAGGCAAAGCACCCACTGATCCAAGAACCTGACCAACCATTCGATCCGCACGGCAAAGAGTTGGATCAATCATTGTTCCAACACCTGAAAGGTGGAAAGATAAAGATAAGAAATTACAATAAACGTTTGCTGATTCAGTCTTGCAAAGCCTAGCCTACAATCTTTTATTTCTATCTTACTAACATAACATAACATAACATATAGGTATTTATCTACTGAGTAACATTAACATCAATATCAAATCAAAATAATCAAATATTCACTAACCGATCAGTCCTCCCGGAACTGCAAACTGCAGATCATTTTGTTCTGCATAAAGTGAAACGATTCTCGAGAAGATTGGTTTACATGTTAGTCTACCGTCATTATCTTTCGATACAAGACCTGGTCTAACTTCAATTTCCTGCCCAACCTGGAAGAAGAAAAAAAGTAAAATCATTGAGTACGTCAGTCAACTCCGTGTAATTTAGAAAATTCGACCATAAGAACTTAGCATTTAGATTATTCACTTTTAAAGATAAAAAAACTAGATAATGTTACTGCTTGCTAGCTTAAATTCTCACTTTCAACACTCCTCTCAGTAAAGAGCCACCCGCAACTCCTCCTTTTAAATCTTCTACCTCCGATCCCGGTTTATTGACATCAAATGATCGGATAATGATCAGTCGTGGTTCCGAAGTGAAGTTCCTCTCTGGTATAGGTATTTTCGTAGTAATATACTCGCATAAGACTTCAATGTTATACTTAAGCTGCGCAGATATAGGAATCACTGGGGCATTCTCGGCCACTGTGCCTGTTTCAAAATAGAAAAAAAAGTTTGCAATTCTCAATTCGCATTATCTAAAAATTAAAGGCCAAGGACGGCCTAGGAATTAGGAACTAGGAAGAAGAATGATTTCAACCAAAAGGGTATTTATTTTAATAATTTTGATAGTGCGCATGAAAGTACGATGTAGGAAGCATTTTAAGCTAGATTAACTAGACTAGATCGAACCGAAGTAATTTACCAAGCTTAATGGTGATGTTTCTTTCCAGCTCATTTTTGAAACGGACAGTCTGAACTCCCGAAATTGCTTTGACCACTGTAGATTTTCCGTGAGCTACATGACCAATTGTACCAATGTTAATGGTAGCTTGTCTGCTAATTACTTCCGGTGAAAGAGGATTCAGTTTGCTAGCATCCTGCAATAGTTAAGTTAAAAGTACAAATATTATTAAAAAAATAAATCGATGTTTCATTGCTTCTATTTCATATTTCATCCATTATTCATCCTGGGTTAACTACAAAACAACTATTGTAATTTTAATAAATACATAAATCTACCAAGTTTTAAGGTCAAATTAATTAACCTCTCTTCTCTTTACTATAAAAAGTTATATTAACTGTCATTGGCCATTATCTTTCCCCTGCCCTAGACATACATATTTTGCCCTCCCTCTATGCGTTTACCTTTCACTTTTCATTCATCCATACATCACCCATTAAATCCACAGCGTTCTGTTAAAATTTTTGCTAACTACTACTAACTCTTAATTGTAATTGCCATCAATTTACAAATTCATATTCCACGAATTACATGCACTAAAGCATGCGATGCTTTTTTAGCTGATGCAATCCCCTTCTCGGCAGCAAATACGAACCGCACGCTCAACCCAATCCAACTCCCAACCCGTCCATATGTCAGTAGGGAAATACACACTTGTACAAAAAAAACCGGCATCACTTCCCTAACCATAATTTACTAACTACTTTTCAAAATATTTAGCTTACCAAAGTCGCTAAATCCTGTTTAGCTAAATGGGGTTGACCCATAGTTTTCACTGCTGCTGTTTCGGACATTTTTGCTCAGGAAATCGGTAAAAATTATTCTCTGAGATTACTGATTGATCACACAGAAAGTTGAACTGATGAGCCAACAAATGCAGACTTGCACAAAAAGAGAACTTGATTGAAGCGAGCTGTATATTTCTCACTGTAGAAAGGATAGGGACTATGTGAAAGGAGAATGGATGAATGGACTGAAACTGAATGGAGAAGGATGCAGAACTGCCATTTTTACGTGCTCGCCGTGTACTGTACTTTTCGTGATATTGGGATTTGGGCTAGCCATTGCTGCACTTTCATGTGTAGGTAGGTACGGTAGATGGGCTTTAGTATGCTTTATGTGGAGTGGACTAGTGGACAGTGCCTCTACCTGGCCTGTGTTTTGGTGCATTCTTCTGTTGCCCCTGAGATGACTCTCCTTCTCCGTTCCCTTCATTTACCATTACCACTGTTCACTTTTCAATGGCTTGCAGGATTGCGGATTTGCGGAGCTACTAATGCAAAGCATATGCCAGGTGGAGTGGAGGTGAGATGATTGAGGAAAAGGGGAAAATTAGGAGGCTAGTTACAGAGAATGGGGAACATAAGAAGGGGTGAATCGAGATCCTGGAGAAAGTGGGCAAGAATTTAAGAATTTAAGAAAAAAAGAAAGATGAGTATGTAATTAATTATTTTAGACAAGCAACGCAGGGTTGGAAAGGCTTCTGCGTGAAGACGAAAACAGAAGAATAAGAAGACTTCGAGAACTAGGCAAACACTTTTTCTCCATTCGCCTCAGAGGACTTTTTTCATGAAAGTATTTTAATGGAATCGTTTAGTCATTTGATACTAATTATTTGTCGAATTTCTACACTAGCGTAGCGTAGGGTCTATATAATTAGGAAAATTAGTGGGCGTAATTGTTTCAATGTGAGGGAAGTGACATATATTTTTTGTCGCTAATCATTCAGGTCATTCAGGGCAAATGGCGCAAACAACGCTTTCCAATGTCAACAATGCACAGGACTATGTATTCAGGAAAGGTTTCATCCTGGATACGTATTTTGTAGTTTACCAGGTCAGCAATTCAGAACAAGCCGGCTTCTTGGATTAGAATAAATGTTGAATTAGATAGATGTAGAAAAATGCTGGATTTAGAACAGCTTAGATACTTTTCTCCCATTCCATCTCCAGAAACTTTGGAGAAAGCAAAGACAGCATCTATTCACTCTGCTCTACGTACACTATCGGAAATTACACTGAAGCCAAGTAGGTTCTTCGGTTTCACCGTATTTTCTCTGGACGAGAAAAATCGGCTGCATTTTTCTTACACTGGATTTCCAATGATTATGGTGTATATTCGCCTGGTATGCATCATTGCAGCTACATCGTTTCATGAAGAAGCAGAGAATGCTTTCATGAAAATATTCGGAACGCGCTCCCGTACTGAAGAGGTCACAGAGGGTCTACTAGCTGCAAACACGATGTTTATTGATATAGTCGCCATTATTTGCCTCGTTTGGAAGAGAGATTGTATCATCAGATTTCATCAAAGCCTTACTGAGGTCATAATTTACCTATCCGATGCGTCCGAAGAGCAGCACAATCTTTGCTTGGATTTGGTACAGAATGCGACAACCGGATTACGGAAAGTTCGATGCGTTGTCTACTTGTCATTTTGCATGCTCGTTTGCTCGGCTGTCGGCATCATTTTTATATTCCCGTTATTTGCAGAATGGAACTGGCAGGAAATAGGAATGCCTGTTTTTGCAATGTTCTGGGCTGGATCCTCCGAATTACGATTAATTGCGAAGCTTTGGGGTGTAGGACTGACTAACTTCTTAAAAGTATGTGCCAGTCTATTGTGTGCGGAGCTAAAGAACCTGAACTCAAAGAAGCATTACTCATCCTTCAGTTCCACGAAAAGAATCTTGGAACTAATTCAAAAGCTCGAGATGCTTTTAGAGGATTTTAACAAAGCATTCGGCTTCGTTATGACGTTGGACGCATTGTCGTTAACCACAATTATTACTCTGGTGCATTTTCAATTTTTGGTATATCTTTCCACTTCACACATCGGAGGTGTGATACAATCGATTCGGACCATTCTAGTGACATCTTTGGTAACATCTTTTGGTTGCTGCATTGCTGACGACTTTGAAACGGAGGTACTTAACAAAGACTAGAGAGTTAACTTAACAATGAATACCCACACTAACTTGTTTGCTTAACTTTAGATGAAGAATGTAACGTCTCTATTGAAGGATATTCCACCCCGTTTGTGTTTGAAGGAAGAAAAAGAGATGGTGAATAAAACTATACATATATTGCATAGAATATTAATATTTGTGATGAATTGCATTGCATAGATTTATGATGTTATTGCAATATGTAAAACTCCAGGTTTACATGCAATTTGTAAAGTCAACAGCTAATCCACTTTGTATAACTCCTGGCCTATTCTTTAAAATGCATAAGGCTACGCTGACTGCGGTATAGTAATTTTTCTTGAATTAATTAGTTTTAATCGTCACTTCATATAATGTAGTTTCATTATTCATGTATGCTCCAGTAATACAACTTTCTAATTTACTTTCTTTATTTTTACAGAGTTACAGCGCTATTACTACATATTTGCTTGTTCTCATACAGTTTCATAAAGATGAAAGTACCTCATAAATATTACTTCGACTTTTAATGACGGATAGTTAATGAAGTATGAGCCAATAATTTCACATTTGCAATACGCCTTCTATAAAAGGATAAGTGGTTGTAAGAATACAAAATTAGAGACAATTTATTAGCGCTAACCTAACCCTAATCGTATATCTTTTGAGAATCAATAATAAATTATGAATTGAACATTGTAATTTCTCTAAAGATTGCGATACAGGTTAGGAAGAACTAATAACACTTGTGTATCGATTTAATTGACTGGAGAAATCCTAGGTTAAGTAATTAGGAATAAATGTTAATGGTTGACATTCAATGAGCAATTATTGTTTATTCGTCATCGTTGGTGGCACCGACTATATTACGATTAGTTTGATATGCACAAATAATTTTCGCCCTTTGCCAATCTACGACCTTCACTGTTTTTATTGCAGTTAGCTAGTTTTTTTTAGCAAACTGCAAAAACCGAATATACATATAATTTTGTCACAAAATGCATATAATAATTTAAAAAATGCATCCTCCCAGGTTTAGAAAATGGAGAGCAGCTATCATATCTAATGCTCTCCGTGAGCTATCGCAAATCTCACTAATTCCGAGCAAATTAAGTGGATTTACGATAATTTCGTTAGACAATCATAACCAGATGCATTTTTCTTATTGGAGTTTTCCAATGATAATGG
>JAHZND010000816.1:0-17708 GCA_027744115.1 Acrocyrtus sp. NNG-2020 | reverse complement strand
CATTCCGCCTGTCATTATTCCCGCAGCTATTAAGCACACAGCCACTGTAAGCATAAATATTGTTTTGTGAGTCGTAAATGATAAATTAATTTTTAAAAAGTTAATTTCATTATGTTGATTCGTCGATTAATTTTTTAACTTGTAGATAATTTTCTTACATGGTTTGGGTGATACAGGGTAAGCCATACGGAAATTGCAATGTGTTGCAAGCTGCAATTTATTTTATACTTGTTATGTCATTATGCAGTTATGTATCGGTTTCGGTGTATGTAGTATCTGTATTTCTGTTTTAATTAGACATGGCTGGGCAAGTGAAATCGCCGAGATTAAGCCACCCCACGCAAAACTCATCTGCCCGACTGCGTAAGGAATTGCGCACTATTACATAATTTATATTGTATTTCTTAGGCTCTGTACTGCATATTGTATGTAAATTGTCAATTAAATTTTTATGCTCTGTTTTAGGTACGAAAGTATTTACAAATTATATAAAAGCATAATAACGAATTGATTCTTTGTTTTTAGGGAGGATGCTCCGGTGACTATCAATGGTGGCTATGAAATGCCATCTTGGTTTGATATTCGGTCCCTCGATAAAAATGATGGTAACGAAGATGAAGCTGGTGTTAAGAAAGCATCTGAACTGATTACAAATTTAATCAATGAGGAGGTATGAAAAAAATCTCAAGTTGCTTTGCTGACGATGAATTCATGTCAATGATAGTGATGTGATAAAGTATCCCACTTTGAAACTTTCACTGCTATTCTGGAATAATGTTTAGGTGAAAGCTGGAATTCCAGCAGAGCGAATTCTTTTGGGAGGGTTCAGTCAAGGAGCAGCTCTTTCACTCTACACTGGATTAACAGGTCCTAATCTTCTGGCTGGAATTGCCGTGCTATCGGGATACTTGCCCATAAGGAATACAATTGATTGGGGCTCAATTAAAAAGCCAGCTATATTACAATGCCACGGAGATATCGATTCTGTCGTGCGTTACGAATGGGGAAAGCAAGTTTCTGAACTCATGAAACAACATGATCTGCCCAATTATAGCTTCAAGACGTATAAAGGACTTGAACATTCTTCCAGCAGTCAAGAAATGAGAGACGTGGCAGAGTTCTTAAAAGAAAGGTTACCTCCTATGTAAAATGACCCCAGAGGGACATGGGACATTTGTGATTTTCATAATTCCATTCTCAATCACTCAAGTGAGAATTTTTTGAGTAGATTGAGTAGCGACTGTTCCTTATGATACTTTTAAACTACCTCAAGTAGGTACTTCATCAATCCAAAGTTCAGTAAATAAAATCGTGCTTTTAAATATCAAATTACTTTTCAACTTACTTTACATGTTGAAGCCTTTTCATTATTCGATGTTTGTGGGAACGATGGAATTTTGGATCAGTAGATTGTAGATCTCTATTCACGTTAACACTGAAGGTGTCCTCGGGTAGAACTGTCTCAGTCCATATTCTGCATATCTTATCCAGACAACTTGTAATAAGAGCATTGAAAACTGCTCCCCTGTGTAGAAAATACAATAAATGGAAAATTAAAATTACTCATACACAAGGGTTGATAAAACTCATTGCATGTTGGCGTCATTATGTTATTGGTTGTATTACTACTATCCAATTTATTTTAAACTCGTCGAGAAAATTTATTAAATTAATATGGCCCGGTTGAGAAATTGGAGAACATGAAACTTACTTAGGCATATACTTGCTGGTTTGTCTCCACGCAAAACCGGTGACAGCACGAGGATGGGCAAGATACACAAAGTCATACGTCAGTCTATCTGGTGTGGGAGAAAGGCCTGCGATATAAAACAAAAATATCCCATAATAGGTTATCCTCTGTTTCCAAAGACAAACGAAGTTGTGAAAATAATTATAATTTCACTTACGACTGACAGGGTACCAAACTTTCACTAGTCGGTCAAATTTTCCAGCGGTGGCAAACAAGCAAGAGTCCGGAGAAAAACTTAAGAAATGAACTTCCGTCGCAGTAGTACATTTCCATACGCATTCCCAATGATGCCTTCCATGCATGCTCCTTTCTGGCTGGGTTGCAGCTGGATCTCCAATGATGATGTCCATTTTCCGACACACCTTCCACATTTGCAAGGAAGTGCCCCCAACTAACAAACGAAAACCTTCTTGATCCCATGATAGTGAATTAACTCGGCAATCACATTCTATAATGGATGTTTCATCCCATCGATAGTTGAATAACTAAAAGAAATTAGCATGTTATATTAATTCTTTAACTATTTAACAATAAATATGAACTACTATTTAAAAGGTTTTTGAATTAAGTAATTTTACTTACAGGATTTGGATGCTCTGGATTATTGGACAACGATGGTTCGAAAATTTTGATTTTGTTTTGGTAGGCCGCAGCAATTTTCCCTGATTCTGATGAACAATGTACGCAACTAATTTGAACATCTCCTGGAATAATCTGGACCCGTTGGAAATCGAAGGACAAAATGACCAGGTTGCAACCAGACGCATACGCCTTAGTTTTCAAAATCAATTCATTAGCTTATTCCAACAATCTGCATACTTTCAAAATAAGAAATATCCGATTATATATTTTATATTTTCTTACAATAAATGAGACACTGTCAATATTTCCGAGACAGAATGATCTGTCTCCGGAGTTAACAGCTCCCGTGAGAATTTGGTGACACCCACTCATGATGTTAATCCTTGTTGTCAACTCGTTACAGTCGGGATTTCCTCCTTTTTCGAACCACGAAGAAATGGGTGTTGGGGATTTCACAAAAATGTATTTCTACACTTTAACTTTACTTGCTACGTAACATTCATCTTTATAGTCCTCCCACGTTCACTCAATCACTATAATTTGACGACCCTATAAATAAAAAAAATGTCTATTAAGTCGTCTATTAATGATTAAATAAGAACATTGTTTTATAACACCAATATCACTGCGATAAACACACAAGCAAATGCTCTTCATAATAATTACTCATGCACATTTCCTATCAATAGCTCCAGCTCCAAACATGTTAAAACATCACATGCACACCCCTTTTAGCCTAAATGCCTTCCGATCAGCTGTACTCAACTATCCAAATGAAACCTACCCCACAGCTACCTCCTTTTTCAATACATTTAAAGTTGAATTGACTGATTTTCATATACTACAAAACCAACTATAAACTGGTTTTAATACTATACTACCTCAGAAAAACTTAATTGGCTTCAGTTTATCGTTATCCATTGTTTCAATTTTTTTTACAAAATAAATCTTTTAGTCCACGAACCCACATAAAAATGCACTAGTACACAACTGCAGCAAAAAGCAATATATTTTGCTAAATACACGATATTTACCATAAAAACCCATCAAGTCCCTTTCCTCGCCTATAAAAACGTACATATTTTTACATACTACCTCCTCGCAAGTGTACTACTCACCATGGCCATGGCTCACTTGCCCAAGTTGACGGCACTAAATACGTGCTACTACACGGCGAAATGATAGTGAAAGCATTTCTATAAAAAAAAGTCAGCCAGCAAAAAATACAACTTTCTCCAGCTCCAAAGCTCCAATCCAAAAAAACTTTTTATAAGGGTAAAAGTCAGAAGTTTTGCTGGAATGAATGAGATGAGAGATTGGGCTGGAATAGGAGTCTAGATGACTAGCGCTGCTGTTGTTCGTGAAAAATAGATCGTTCCCCTTTTTTCTCTCGCTGGAAAAATAGCATACTCTGCGTCAGCCCTCTTACACATCCTCTCCTTTCTTTAAGTCAATAAACATCCATTCATACCATTTCCACTATTTTTTGCTTACCACTTCCTATAAAAAATACAATAAAAAAATTGGGACTCTCCCCAGAAAAAAGTCCGCGCGTCTTAGTCTTCTCTGGAGAAATAAATATATCCAGTCTCACTCCAGTTCCCTGCTTTCGCTCTTTTCCTTTTCTCATTCTTCCCATTTTCTAATTTCATCCGCTGCTTTCTCCCTCTCCTTTCTTTACATATCAAATTCCAGTTGAGTTACAGTTATATTAACAATTTTGTCATATCCTTTCTTTGGGGACGCATTTTTGAGCAACATCATCATTATCATCATCCTACAATGGGGTTTATTTCCACATTATTATATTCCATCTTGCATTTTCTATTCTGACAAAAAAAGCTTTCATTTTTCTCTTTATAAAAATCGCTACTGGAAAACAGTTTACCACCATTTTTGCAAGCGTGCTATGTATTTCTTTTTGTTGTAGGAGTGGGAAGTGGAAGTGAGAAAAGAGGAGTTGAGGAGTGGGCCTAGGCGAGAGAGAAAGTTAATAAAAGCATATAGAAATAATATGAGAAAAGGGATGTTGAATGAATAAAAATAGTTTTTTCCCTTTTCGTTCCATTTATTTCCTTCCAGAGTTCTCCAGTTCTCTAACGTTTACATGGCCTAATCTGTTTCCCTCTCGTGAAATATGTATAGAGCTTTCTGAGTTATATATATGGAGGACACCCCCAAAAAAAACTTTCTCTAACTGGATTATAGTTGAAAATGAATTGATGATGGGGAAAAAAGGAAATGGAAAAAAAGTTCTATGCTCAACTCTGGAAACTTGCTGAGCTCATGTCAGAGCTGCAACTTTCTCTTAGTAAAGAGAGCCAGACGCTAGGGCTAGGGCTAAAACTACTCACAAGTCATATAATAGTGAGAAAAGTAAAGGAGTAGTCAGGCATTTTCCCTATCTCTTTCCCTGTCCCTGGTTCCAGTTCCCTTCCAGGAAAAGAAATCAAGGTTGGGATGGGATGCGGTACCAGGGAGGAAATGAGTGAAGGGGAAAACAGTACAGTTTTTTTATCCCGACTTCAAACTGGAGGATTGTGGGTGGCTCTCGAGAATATTTTACAGATGGTTCCTGGATATTGTTCCAAGAAATTCTAGTAGAAAAACAAGACCTCTACAATGTATTCTTNCTACAATGTATTCTTTGTCTATATGTATGGCCGGTAATAAGCCGAAATTAGAAAGCAGTGAAATGCATAGATTCCCTGCATAAAGTAGAAGTACGTGCTAGTACTAAATGAGCCTATATGTGTGTGCTGCAACAACGCAATATGCAGGTATGCATTCATTCCATTGTACACTTTTGTCCAGAGCTAGCTAGACCCTCCCTAGCTCTCCTGCCTGGAGAAGACTCCAGCATTGCCCAGAGACAGAGAGATCAAAGAGAATACAGCATACAGCAACCTCCCACAACA
Organism: Acrocyrtus sp. NNG-2020; assembly: GCA_027744115.1. Lineage (NCBI taxonomy): Eukaryota > Metazoa > Arthropoda > Collembola > Entomobryomorpha > Entomobryidae > Acrocyrtus > Acrocyrtus sp. NNG-2020. The sequence continues at coordinate 12,458 of JAHZND010000816.1, read as the reverse complement.
ACAAAACCATACAAAATTGCTTTTAGCATGGGATGGGGGCAGGTCTCCCCCCAAAAAAATCTCAAAACAGCTTTTTAGCTCCTTTCATAGTTGGCTGCTAGGCTTTAGCTCTCCTGTCTAGTAGTGCATTCTGCTTTGCTCTACTTGAAAAAATATTACTCCATGTCCATGTGTGTTGAAGTCTGTGTAAACTTAAACCTCGTTTGAATTCTCCCGCAAAAAAGTTAGGTGTGGTTGAGCTACTTTACACACGCTAATGAATTTGCCACCTGACATTCAGTCTTGAAGAAAGTCCGCCGTTCCCAAATTGGCTGTGTAAACAAAAACAAAGCTGAAGTTTGGGTAATGCAAATTGTAAGCATTGAACAGGAAACTTGAAGTTGGAAATGAGTGAAAATGAAGTCGAAGTGAACTTACTTTTTGTTTTAATTAAATCAATTGAAACTTTTGTGTCTTTAAGTTGTTAATTGGGACAAGCACTGATAAACTGATTGGCTGTTAGGTGGTGGTACTAGGGAAAGAAGGAAGCTTTTAAAAGCTTCTGTCAACACACTTTTTCAACACAAAATATCCAGCAAGTCCTTGAAATGAATGAATTCTACTACTCGAAGAAAACTGCAGATCGGATTGTTAAAATTGTAAGTAAAATAACTTAATTGCTATTGCTTTGGCGGCATTGCCAAAAGGTGTAAGCTGTACAATACGATGTAGGTTGATAGTTTGAAGATCGGATAGCAGATTTGGCTACTAGAAGTTAGCTCTTTGGCGGCATTGCCAAAAGGTGTAAGCTGTACAATACGATGTAGGTTGATAGTTTGAAGATCGGATAGCAGATTTGGCTATTATAAGTTAGCAAACACTAATCACTCACTGTTGAGTAAAAACGAATTGTAGTATTACATACCACAGAACGATACAACTAAAACTACTGCTATGTTGATGTCTGAATGTAATCGAAATTGCAAAATTAAATTAGCGGTAGCGGACAGGAGCTAGAAGTACTGATTAGTTTAGTATGACAATAATACAGAAGATTTTAATTAATATATACATTTGACACAATCTAGCAAGAAATTATTAAATTCAAATTATAGCTTAAGGAAAATGTGTAAAACTTACTGCTAGGCTAGGGCTATCCCTCAGGTCAACATCGTAGCTTTCAAGCTTCCTGTGTATTGAAGTGAAAGTTTGTCTTTCTTGTCTTCTTTACTAATGATTTTTGACTTATAGTTTAGTTTAGTTGCCAGTGTCAAGGACCAGTGAGTATTGTGCTGTATTACGTGTACTACTCTCTCAATCACTGACTTTTAACCAGCTTTAGGCAGTAGATTTATGTTCGTGTAAACACATTTCTCTTTCCAAGATTCCCGTTTAGGCAGCAACAAAACAAAAGATAAAGAATTAAAATTGCAGCTCGCCACATTTTGGATATTTATATTCAAACGGTGACAGGAGATCGTTAACTCATACAGAACAGGATTAATTCACAATAATGCCAGTATTTTTTCCAAAAATATTTATAACACGGCCAACCAAGCCGATTAGACTTGGTATGTGCTTTTTTAGTTTTATTTTCCACAAGTTATTACGAGCTTTTGTTAGTGCCGTTCACTAACTACCACTGCACACACAAATGAATGCAATGTGTCCATGTTCCTGTCTGCTTTCAGTTTTCTTTGAATTAAATTGTGATCTGTACTGATCGTATAATGCTTTGTAGTACGCAAAATGTACTGTTTTGTGTTCTAGTTCTACTCACTATCAGTTCAGCAACGAGAATCTCCAGTTTTAACAATCTCACTTAACAACTTTGCAATTGTAAATCAAAAGTATTTCCAAGAGTTCAATTCAAAGTTACAATCAGTCGACCAAGTGATGGCCTAGCCCAATTTTTTACTCTTTAGTCCTCCTTCTCTACTTAGTTGCCAATTAGTTGCATGCAAAGTAGGCCTGATTTGAGTTTTGAAGGTTAGTTGCATGACCTTTCCATATTGCATCTCTAATGGACAGATAGTTGCAGAAATATTGTATTTCACAAAAAAATCCTTAGTTGTTACTATCTGTGATGTGAAGTGATGCCTAAAGCTTCCTTTTTATTCGTTTCATGCAAACTGCAAGTACAGCAATTGAATGAGAACTAAAATCATTTCCCTCTAACCTTTACTATCACGAAACGATTAAATTAAATTTTGCTTTTGCTGTTACTTTTGTAATACCTTATGTGTAATGCGAAGTTAGAACCTAAAAGCGTAAGAGGAGAAGGAGAGACAAAAGTATATATTAAGATCACGAAGAAAACAGTCATAGTCAGCCTCTGAGTATCTATTTGTTTGTGGGGTTTTACAGCAAAAGTTAATTGTGGCATTAGCATCTCCAGACTTATCAAAAGCGCAGTACATACACGGCTCGACAGCCATAATTATTACTACCAACCAACACTTGGTCCAAACAGTGACAACGTTGTTAGTTGTTGTTGCCACAAAATGTTAAAACGTTTGTATGGAGAAGTATACAGCTTTTCAGAAGATCATCGTACTTTTCTTCTTGTGCTTTTATGCTATTAATGTTTTTCATTCTAAATAAAAGTTTTAGTCTGCTTTTCTTATTGAGTAGTAGGCGTGGGTTGTATTTGGAATTTGGATGAAACATTTTTGTATGAAGGATGATTTCTTCAGATAATCGGATTTTCTTTATCTTCATTTCTTGCGTAAACTTCTTTATGCTTGCTAATGGATGGCAATAATGACAACGTGTAGTACTACTAATTAGAACGGTGCGGTGAGTACAGTAGTGTGCCCACTGCTGTCCAGTTCGAACTTCGAAGCAAGTAAAATGTAAGTTCAAATCAAATGTTACACTGAATTGTGTTAGTTTAGTTTTTAGAAAAGAGCATGATGGAGTGGCTACTTACGCTACACTTGAGATTCTTAAGTTGAGAAGAATTACGAAAGGAAGAAATTAAAAGTGTGAAAAATGCCAGGCTAGAAAATAAGATACAATTTTTGCAAAAAAATAATATGCTAATTGCTTAAGAAAGTCTAAACCAAAGACCTAATTAATAGTTTAGAGGCCATCTAGTCAACAGAAAATAACCTTACCTTATCCTTAACTTTGAGCTCGCCTAAAAATAGATATTACAGGATAACTTTTGTTGAGATTGAGAGAGTAGTAAAAAAGGAAGACTTTCCATACTTCCATTTATATTTCATAATATCCACATTCCATACAAAGCCACAGCCGCATCCAGAAATGTGTTTTTGTTCAATGTGCATTACAGACAGTCAACAGTGCAGTGGCGTGCTGTATGCTATTGCGCCTTTGTTTTGCGTGTGGCATAGGTTTTCTTTGATGTATTACAATAATAATACAAGCTTTTTATATCTTTCAACAAAAGTAGCGTGAGTTTGGGCCAGGCCAGGCTGAATTGAAATGATGTTCTAATTGCGCTGATTTACATTCGCATTATATATGCCATACGTTTATCTCAGTAAGTAGCCAGCATAATAATGATAGGTAATGATCATGTCATAAACTATGGTTCCAACTCCAGAGAGACTCCTCCGAGTCCAGTTTATTGTAGCAGGTATCCTTGCACAGAATTTATTACTGACGTTTACTAATTTTACTATAATTGGTGGCCGAAAGCTCTGAAAGCTGCACCAAAATAGACCATGTAATAACTACACAAGGCCTTTGGATGGTCAGAACCAAGAGAGAGAAAGAAGTCTTTATATTTCCAGGTGGAATAGAAATACTAAAACAATGAAATGAAGATAAAACCCCATAGAATAAATAAGCAATGTGTAAACTTACATCTTTGGTCTTTATCGACCGTTAACCCCAACTATATTACCTACTATTATTAAAGACATTTAGTCCCTCCTTTAGTTCCTTTTACACATTGATAATATGTATTTCGACTATTCATCTCTTCTTGCAAAGTAAAGTAGGTATAATATATATTGATATTGTGAGATGAAAGTAGCTTTTTACCGTTTGTCTCATGAACAAATCAAGGATTTATGCTTTGTATTAATAAATCGCTAAATAAATAACAAATCGTATTTGAAAAACTTGAAAGGAATATGGGAAAAGGAAGGCAGGCGATGGACAAGATATAATGCGGAAATACATAAACTATAATATATGTATTGTTATTGATTTATTTAAGTACTTGCTCGTTAGGATCGAAAGGATCGAATCCTTTTTGGCTTTTAAGCACCACGTACATTTCTGTAAAAACGAGGAAGTGGAAAAATGGCATTGAAATGCATATTTATGGACAGGACAGGATACTTTGTGAATGCATATTATTACTTATTATTTAAATGCTGTATATATTTTCTAGACATACATATACCTACATAAGATTTCTCTGAAGTCATTTTACAATAGTCTTTTTCAATCATGAGGATTATGCGTGTACAACGTGCTGCGGTGGAGATTCTGACCTAGCCCTAAGGTTAGGACAGGAGACAAGGTAAAAGGCAATCGTTGATGCGTCATTTCCAATCCAATGATTCATTGAAATATTTGTTTACCAGTGACATCGGCTTCTTTAACATTTAAGAACTCCGTTACTTCTGTTCCAATGTCCAATGAATGAAACTAGTATTTTTTTCATTTTAATGTGATGCTTGGTTGCAGGACGAGTCAACATAGTTCTTAATGTCTATGAAATAGATCTTGAAAATGAAAATCGGATCGGATCGACGGATATGAGAAAGACGTGATTGAAAAAAATTGTGTACTTGATTCTTCGTCTCACTTAAAATTTACTTACAACACTTATCTACTAGGTTTATTGTAATATACATGTACGATGCACGCATGCGGGTATTATGCATGAATATGATTAACATATGCATTAAAAATTCACAATTTCGGTTCGGTTCGTACTATAAAGTGAGCTTTGGCAGGCAATAGTTAACTTGCTGATTTTTAGGTACATACATAAATTGTTCTGCCATAATTACCAGTCCATAATTAATCTTTCCATATTAATAATCGCTGTAGAAGCTCTTAGTGTATGAAGCTCTCATATACCCATGTATTTTTACCTACTCTATTTTGTGTTTTGTTAATCATAGCTCCATTTGTTTGTATTGCAGTTCTGTTTCCTGTGTGTCGTAGTTACTTGGGGTCACATATTTTATGCCGGACGTGCTCTTAGTTCTCGATATGCCGCCACCGCATACCCTGACAAATTCCAGTGACTAAATCAAAAATCAATTTTGAACGACAGCTCTATATACCAACTGATTAACGGAACGCGAACCCTAACTCAACGACCTCGACAATCCTTTGTGTAGAGAGCAGTTGATGAGCAAAAGCAAAAAAACAGAAAATGCCGGAAAAGGATCAAGTTGTAATGGAACAAATTCAGGTAAACCATGCATACAAGTTGTTATGTCATTCGTTCGTAAGAATTGAAGACATGAGTTGTGAATAAATAAAATACCTACATACATATGTACATTATTGAAACACACGGCTCTATGTAATTAAAGTGAAACCAATTTATAGGAACGCTTGAAAGGGGTGCAGCGAATAATTTCCAAAGATCTCAAAGCAGAGCATAACAAATGTACAGGGACTGTTAACAAAATTAACAAACTTCATGAAAAATTTAAGCAGCAGAAACAGGAGCAAGGAAGGTCACTTTTATCAACACAGAATAAGGTAAACCAGATCGTTTGCTGGTAAAGATTCCCATTCCACAAAAAGCAACCATGATAATTGACGATAATAATAATTGTGTATGTTCTGTTTTAGCAAAAGCTGTTGGGCCTGTACTCCACTGCTATTGCAGAAGCAGAAGCAGAAGAAAGGGTTATTCGAGAAGCGTTGGATAAGTTGTATGAGATTCATTCAATTAGAAATGAACGCATACTTCAAGCCAAATATTCGGGAAGTAACAAAGATGCCATTCGGCGGAGTTCAGCAATTCGACAGTTGCAGGCGTTTCAAATTCCATTAAAAAGACACAATCGGTATTTTCAATTATTATCTAAAAAATACAAGCTGAAATTATTGCCAAATTGTAATGAACAAGGACTAAACTAATCGGTTACAAATATTTTGCAGTGTTCGCTTTATACCCACAAACGACAGTCTTCTACAAAGGAATGGTCAAGTCACATCCTATAGCACCAAATGACGAGTATGACATTTTGTTTGAGGATTCTGCGTATCCTGAAGGTTACTCTCCACCGTTGAAGGTCGCCCAAAGATATGTGATTGCTACTCGTGATAAGAAAACCAAAGCAAAAATCAGCAAAACTAATTAAGAGGATGAGATGCTATATTTGTCATCTCAAAAGATGCCTCCTTCCTAACCATTTTCGTCCAAGAAATGCTTTCAGTTCTCAGTAAATCAGTGTTCAATCATCTCACGTATGTATATGCTTGAAAATGCTAACCACAACTACATAATAATATTTTCAGATAGATAAAATATTTATATTCTTCAAAATATTTTGTATTAACTACTTATGGATGTGTATATTGTATACTTATCGTTAGTTGAAAAACTTGATGTACTCTACAGACGTACACCATTATGAGACCAGTGTAATGAGAAAATGATCTTTCACAGTAAACAATGTTAGTTTTTAATTACATACTCGTATATACCGGCACACTCATTGCCAGTATGCGTATTCTTTGTTTTTCTGAAGAAATTCTACACATTTATTTATATATTACACTAAATACAAAGAGTTCAGCAAATTGAACATCAAATGAATTTTCTTAAATAAACGTATTTTTCGTGCACAAAATGTATGCAATACCAGTACATGTATTTGATGACTGATGACTAACTACGACTAAGGTCAGCTTCATGTTTCTCGCTCCGTCGATATCCTTAGAAGACGACATTTTGCTAAAAACTGCATGGATTTCATATTTCCCACATTAATTTACTTCCGTTCATTTTGGTATTGAGGAAATTGTTTAGCAAAGATTGAGTCCTTGAAGCCACGATCGTAGTAATCATGCGGTGGCCGTTCTGGGTTAACTCTTGGATAACCAGGCTCGCCGGGGTATACGGCAGGATTATTCTGCGTGACCCTCCAGCTGCTTCTGCTTTCCCAGGTCTGGTTTTATTTTAATAAAACATTTAAATCCCATATAAACAAATAAAATGTTGAGAGTGGAAATTATGCAAGTGATGCAACTTGACACTTATAAATTACAAACAAAATCCAAACCGTCCACCGTCTACATTAGTTTACAAACAAACGGAGAACTTACGTTAGTGTTATATTTGAAGTAATAAAAGCCAGCAAAAGCGATGTAAACGCCCATCAAAATCCTTCCAGTGTAAAATCTGAAAACGCGAGTGTTAACTTCGCCCTACAAAATGAATGAAATATATAACGCTGCGCTCACACACTATTACTACATACTTTTTAAATGCATACTTTAACACATCGATACTAAACTGAATAACTGCTACTCTACTTACAGCATACGGTAGAACCCCTTTATCGAAAATGAAGTTCAGCGGTGCTTGATACAATCTTCGAAGCGGATTTAACAGTTCCTCCCTAACTGCTGGAACATACTTGGGCTCTTTGGCGATTTCCATATCTTGTAACCACCTCTTTCTCCATGCCCTCTCGTCTGCTGACATTCCAGAAGTCCTCTCCCTTTCTTGAACCACTCGCCCAGCTAGTTGCATAGGTCGCACCTCCCTGGGTGTCCCGTTTCTGTTCAAAATCTTGCCCTCCATCGCCCCCCATTTTGACCGACGATCTTAATTAAGGCTACCCGATAAACTGAAATTAATAGACTGGAAATATTTTATAATTTTACTTCACCCTCAGCCTCTACACCAAGAAGAATGAAAAAAAACAACAAGCAGATCCGATGATCTGCCTGGTTCACCTGCTTCCGTTTGTTTACTACGGCACTCTTCTATCTTACTCGTTCTACAATGCAATAAAAGTGTAATAAAAATATTGGGAATTGAAGATTGAAGCCATTGAAGGAATTTGGCTAAACCGCTTCTCTCACGTTGCCCAAAGTAGTAAGTAAGAGTGCCTCAAAAAGTGCATTTACGAATGGAAGCTCTTCTCGTTCTTGCTCTCTATCAGCAGGTCATCTACAAAAAAGCATTTTGCATTGCATGTGCACAGTTTATATTTGTTTTCGTTTGCTAGATTCAGCTTTCAGCTGTTTTCGCGGTGAATCAGATCAATTGCAGCAATTGGTCACTGATCATTGATCAATCTACAATAAAAATTGTAGTGATATTTCTAATGCGAGTTTAAAGTTAATTGTAGTACTATTGAACCCTGAAACACTAGAAACTGTAAAATGGCCTCAAAGGTGGCTGGGCAGATTCTGAAACGGGTAAGACAAAAATTGCGTTGGCCTTCTTGTTGGATTTTAGAACAAAAGCACTAACAATAAGCAAAAGCAATCATTGATAAGTGGCGATTTGTGTGTGGCGAAGTGATTATGTTAGATTAAAGATTATGTGTTTGTAATTTGTAATTATTTTCAGACGACGGGATTAACCGGTATACCAGTTCATAAGAATCCGCATCACATATTAGGAGTGTTATACAGCAAAACTATTCGAGCGCTCCAAAAAATTCCCCCAGATGCGTCTTACCGGAAGTACACTGAACAAATTATTCATGAACGTGCATCAATGGTGAAAGCTGTAAGTTTTCAAAAGCGTTGGTTTTGGTTACAAGTTATAAATAACATTCGCTTTGCCTTCAAAGCCATTGAGTTTTGAGAAAAAATTGGGCTATTTTTGTGTTTGAGTTGGAGACTTATATGTGCATTGCAATGAAAATTGTTTTATTTATTTTTAATTTTAGGAACCAAATATAGCAGAACTTGAGAAAAAGATTGGATGTGGGCAAATTGAGGAAGTCATCATTCAAGCAGAGAATGAGCTACTCTTGGCTAGAAAAATGGCAGAGTGGAAGGCTTGGGAGCCACTCGTAAGCGATGCTCCTCCTAATCAGTGGAAATGGCCGATGTAAACTCAAATTAATTCGTAGTTAAAATTCTTCGTAGTGTCACTTTAATTTAATGAAGACACTGTTCATTTTTTAGTTGAAAAAATGTGTACATATTTGTACGATGTAGAATACAAATCAAAACTGTAAACAAACATTGACATTGTCAAAAAAATACAGCATGAAAGCAAGTTTACTATTATCATGCAATTATTGTATAATAAATCACGTTTACGTATAATGATTAACCAATTTTGCAATAATTATTGTCAGAGTGCAAGCAGTGCAACAAGCTACGTGAAAAGCCACCGCACCGAAGTATTTGCAGGGATAGACTATTTTGAATAAGAGTTATTATGAGCAGAGTAAGTTTCAACTTCAAGTATGTTTTTCATAGTGGCTCCTGATTAGGCACAAGTTAGTTATGAAAACACATCAATTTAAACTTTGGATATTAGTTACTCATGATTTTATTATGGACATTGACACTGTCACTGACTGACTTTGAGTTACATATCCTATATTTATAGTACAACAGTGCAAAGTACAAAAGTACAAAATACATCGTTTTATAATAATTTGGGTGAGGGACCGCACCTAAAACAAAACAGAAAAGGCATAATTGTAGCTGTTATTATAAAGCTACCGCTGCTGATGCTTACTTTTTGCATTCAATTCAGGCTTCAGTCAGTGTGCTCTGGCTCTGAGCTAAAAACTGAAATCGTCTTTTAGTTCTTTGCCTCCCTGTCCCTTTACAGGAACAACTAACCCAACCAAACCAGCATACAATGCGCATTACACATTACGTCATATCTTGAATTCTGATTGTATTACATATTATGTAACGTGATGAATGATCATGCAACATAGCAAAGTTATTAGCAAGAGCTCCGCATATAGACTCAAAAATGCATGCAGAAAGTGTGCCGATGCGACGTGAAAAGGAACAACCACACCACAACAATGCATACTATGCATAGTTGTTTTGGGTAATATATAAGCAGTTTAGGAGGACGCATTGGTATAATCGCAACAGGAAGTAAAAGCGAACAAGCAAAATAGATTTTGACAATAAATTTTAAAATATTAGGAAATGAAGCAGTTTTAGTGTTTAGAATATCTCAAATTGGCTGTCTACAGTATTTAATATGTATCAACGAGCAAAATATTAAGCTGCAGCTGAGGGAAAATGCAATTAACATTGCTTGGTCTTTTTGGTGTCTGAGACTCTGTGTGTGTTGTGCAGTACTAATAGTGTGCTTTTTTATTTATGGAGAGAAAGAGAACTCATTTTGTCAATATATTGATAAGATAACTCTACTCCTGGTCAGTAGCTATCAATAGTTATTGTTTGTGTTCTATTTTCCTTTTCCAACCAATTTAATTGTTCACGAATGATGGGCAATGACTTAAAACTTTTATTGAATTCAATTCAATGAAATTGAATGTGTCTAAAAAAGGATTTCTCTTTTGGGTTGGCAATTCATGACATTCATCTTACCAACACAATACTTACAAACGCAATACTGCAGGCAAATTCAGGTGGATAGGTGTATGAAGCAGAAGAGAAGTGAATGGAAAAATACGCAGAATACGATCAGCCAGTGAAGCAGCCAGCTGTTTGCAGTTTTTATCACGCACTCGGCCCTACGCTCTACGCATTATTTAGGTTTAAAAGTTAAGTTAAACTGGTGCTAGAAAAAGGATCACAGAGCTAAAGCTACTATAACTGGATATTTTGTTTCCGGATTTGTGACCAGCAATAATAATGGCATCCTTGATCAATCCACGTGTTCCACTAGCTATTCTCGGGCGAGTCGTAGCAGGCACTACGACAAAAGGTGTTCAGTTGACTTTTGTACTCAGCCAATCCCAAATCAACGGAAATTTAGTGTTACCCGGAAGTAACTATTTCAATTCGCGGAAATACTCTAACGTCAGGTATGGAGAGTATGACCACTAGTGCCGTTTGACATTTGAGTCATGTGTAGATATAGCCGTATAAATATGAAATTTGTTTTACAGATTAGCTGAAGTAGGTAAGCTGGAATCTCCCAGGTTGGACGCGAATTATTCAGTGGGTCAGATATTTCTGCATCGCGTATTTGGCTATCGCGGAGTAATATTATTTCCTTGGCTGGCTAAAGTGTACGACCGATGGCATCCTTGATCAATCCACGTGTTCCACTAGCTATTCTCGGGCGAGTCGTAGCAGGCACTACGACAAAAGGTGTTCAGTTGACTTTCGTACTCAGCCAATCCCAAATCAACGGAAATTTAGTGTTACCCGGAAGCAACTATTTCAATTCGCGAAAATACTCTAACGTCAGGTATGGAGAGTATGAACAGTAATGCCGTTTGACATTTGAGTCAACCCTATAAATATGAAACAATTTGTTTTACAGATTAGCTGAAGTAGGTAAGCTGGAATCTCCCAGGTTGGACGCGAATTATTCAGTGGGTCAGATATTTCTGCATCGCGTATTTGGATATCGCGGAGTAATATTATTTCCTTGGTTGGCTAAAGTGTACGACCGAGATATGGCAGTGACGAAAGCTAAAGAGAAGCAAGTTCCATTATTTATTTATACTGCTAAAACGTTATTTACCGTTCTATTATTTTCAATTATCATTATTGATTTGATAATATATGTTTTGCAGAAGCGACCAAGATCACGAACCGACTGCTTTTTAGCCATATAGCCCGTGAGGTGAAGTCTAAAACCCAACACTATTATCAAGTACTTATAGATTCTCGAGATTGTCCTTACATCAGGGCTCAGACAGAAGCAGTGACATTTCTCGGCAATCAAGAGAACAGTCGAAGTAAGTGTGCTATTTATATCCATGCGGTTTATGGCGAACTAAATCAAAGTTATGTTAGATGTAAAGGAAGATCGGGAAATGTAATGCAATTAACTTTCTTTTAGGTCTTTATGCTATTCCTGGACTTGACTACGTTGCTCACGAGGATATTATTCCATATTCATCAACGGAAAAGAATCCTTTGCACCACGAACTCTTTGATAAATTTTTACAGTACTCACCTGACAATGATCCACCATTTGTTGGTAGAGATACATTGAAGGCCTGGCAAGATAAAAACCACCCATGGTTAGAACTTTCAGATGTGCACAAAGAAACGACAGAAAATATTCGTGTAACTGTAATTCCTTTCTACATGGGATGTAGAGAGTCGCACAATAATAATGTTTATTGGGTTGGTTTTTAAATGATACGACATGATATGATTACAGCAAATCACCCTGATTTATGTTGAGTTATATTTTAATCTAATTTCTTACATTTGTAATAATTATTTGCAGTGGAGATACTGTATTCGGATAGAAAATGTTGGCGAACTAAATACTCAATTACGAGAGCGTCATTGGAGGATTTTCAGTCTTTCTGGCACTCTCGAAACGGTGAGTATTTATTTCTTCCTAACAATATTCTGGGATATTAAATTAGTTT
>JAHZND010000815.1:0-81436 GCA_027744115.1 Acrocyrtus sp. NNG-2020 | reverse complement strand
TTGACGCATCTTTTCACATCTTCCTCACACCTCATCAACAGTTAGCAAGCCTCACAGAGATATTGCAATGAAAGGGGATTTTATTTTAAATGTTTTTTTTTCGCTCTGTGACTGTGAATAGAAATGCCACTTGAAATAAACAATTTCATTCTTTTAATTAATGCGAGCTCCTGGTATTCTAAAATGCTGCTGTCAGCTAATAGAAAAAAACAATGGGTAAATTAATATATGGCTTTATAGATACTAGATATCCCAGTTTAGCAGACTTCACTACAAAAAAACAATAACAACTTTGTTCCGATCAGGAGCTAAATGCTAAATAGGTGAGGGGTTTGGTTTCGTATGCAATTACGTTTCGTGTGCTTTGCTCTAAAGAGTGTAATGAAACCTGTGTGTTGCCTGCGTATAATGAAAAGCCATTATCCATTTACGATCCTGCATTTTCCCATCTCAGCAAGAAGTATAAGCCAAAAATACTATTATATAAATGCACATTTACATTTTGCTCCTTGGCGAGTAAGAAGACAGATCTTGATATTGAAGCAAAAGGGCATTTACAGGGTACGCTTGGATTTTGGGATATCCCTCTGCTCTCCTTTTTATTCTATCAGCAACATCACCATCATCATCATCAAAACTCGTCTCATCCAAAACATGCTCTTTTACAAAAAAAATCTTTCACATACTTGCCTGCTCATGCACTCGGCTAAGCAGCAGCGTTTCATTCTCTGAAAAATTCCTTCAGCGTGTATGCTCTGCCCTTACCCTGCCAGCTAATACAAAGTAGAAACCTGTATTGAGGTAGTAATAGTCGTTGAAAACAAGAAAGAAAAAGTATCTACGCTTTGCTAGCGTTTTCTTTCTTTGTACATTTTTCAACTTTGTTGTCGTCATCAAGGTTTTTTCTTGAACGATGAGGTAAGCCTATAGTTAGTGACTGGTGAGTAGTGAGTAAACGGATATGTTTTGGCGATGCCAGACCAGCATAACACCCCGGCAGTTTTTATATTACTTTTTTGGGTGGATGGTATGGAATTGTATATATATTTATATATTTATATATTTTTATGTCTTAGGTTAAGTGTTCCTTTCTATGGTACAGTAGGTTCCTTCAGCTCTCGTAAAACTTGTCTGGCTGCCATGCTTCTTCGCATACTCGAAGAAAAGACGTCCATAACATGAGCATCAGATAAGCTAGCGTATTTGTACGTAAATATATATATTTCCCCAAACGAGTTTGTGTGGACTCTGCAGTAAATAGGTATAACCAGCATCGATATGAACTCAACTTGTAATAGCTTTTTATATTGAGCTTCGTGGGTTGAGTAAGCTCGTGCAGTTGAATTTCACGTAGACGGGCATACGCATAAGTACATAGCTGCTGGTGGATGTTCTTATGCTCTTTTTTGTAAACTTATTGCTCCTTTTTTATTCCTCTCTTTCATTGACATTCCTGAAAGGGATTCCCTCAACTACTCCTATGAAATGCTCACTCACTCTGTTCGCTGGCATACAACTCGTGTTGCTAGAATGGCTCCGCATTCTTCGTGATGCGATACGGCTGATGCTGCTGCTGCCGTGCTGGCGATGACGATGACGACAAGGATGGTGATGATGATCACGATGATCATGAAGAGTTTTACCTTTCTGTGGCTGTCTCAACCTTTAAAAAGGCTTTGCAGGAGAGACCTGTCTTGTCCAAGAATACATGAATATTTAATGCTAATTGTGTTTAATGCATGGATGTACACTGACTCCTTTTTTTCTTCTGCCATCACCTTTTTTTTCTTTAAAGCTGCTGCAATAATAAAAAAAATGGACGGGTAAGGCTGTTTCTATCTGTAGGGAGTAAAAATATATTGCAGAAATGCGATTCATGCAACTGATTTTTCCAAGATATCAGGTTTACAGTTTGTGAGTCATTATTTTGCTAGTTGAGGTCTTCTTGTAAAATGCTAGTCATATAAATTACACTAGCTACTTTTTTATAAGCAACTGTTGGTTTTCTACAACGCAGTATCCAGCTTGGCAAAAATGGGCTTTACAAGGAGAAAATATATTTTAGCGAATTAACGACAGTTACCTATTAGATGCTAACCGGTTAGTTGGCTGCCAATGCTGATCTGGACGTTCTTTTTAAAAAATTAAGCTGTACTGATGCTGCAAATAATTTTATGTAATGGGTGTGTAATTAATGCTGAGCTGAATGCTGAAAAATTCCAAATATCTAACAGTCATTTAATTACGCCGCAGAAATGTGAGAAGGTGACAACTTGAGTTTTACAGCTGCTACTTAGGATGGTAATTAAATGGCTTGAAAGAATTATTTAACTGCAATAAAAAGTCAATCATGTCGGTAGTCGCCCTTTGCAGATATAATAAAATTATATGCTATAGATTATAGTATGCCTGTGTCAATAATAGAGAATCCCTTTCATCTCTTCATGGTGACTGGCGAGTGGTGACTGGTATCAGACTGTGCATGTAGTGTCTACTTGAAGATTATGCAGAAAAAGGAAAGGGCTCATTTCCAAATAAAACTGGAGAAAGGAGAAGAAAAGAGAGAGAGATTACTTCCAGTTTCCAGGAATCACTTCTCCCTCCTGCAAAATTTCATCATATCCTCTTCTACTTGAGACACCGCCACACTCGGTTTGTACGAGGAAACCGGAGAGCAAAAAAGTCAGGCTTGTAACGGGTTTTCAGTTGCACTTATTTAAGTGCATTTTCCATGTTACAGCCGTAGCAGTGACGAAGAAAAGGCAGAGAGAGAAAGAGAAAGCACACAAAATGTTGATATTTCACTCTGGAACTAGAGCTGGAATAGTCTGTGAAAGCTGTGCTTTCAGCTTTCCCTACGTCTGTGGAATTTGTTCCATTTTATCGATCTCCTCATTCTGCTCTGTGAACCTCTTTCTAACTTTTCTACTATATTAAGCTGGGTGCAGGCACCAGCGGAAGAACTTGCCAGTCACCAGCACTGTAGCAGCCTGTTGTCTAGCAGTTTTCTAAAAACTTGGGTTTCCCTACCTTGGTGGGTACTGTAAAAGTATTTCCGCTTGACTCATTCACTCTGGCTACGTGCCGTATTGGTTTCATAGTTTCATGTATGAGAAAGGGGAAAGTTTCCTGTGAATGTTACGTGAGCATACACTCACCAGAGTGTGCGGTTTATTACTCCAAGGGATATTGCATGGAAAATTATGCTGTGTACTTTTACACACTATTTATATTTGCTGGAAACATTATTCTAAAATGCTAAACAGCTACAAGGCAGGCAGCTTAGGCACAAATAGGAAACTATAAGATTATTGAGGCTAAAAAATTAAATTTGACTTGGAAGAAACTATAAAGCCAAATATGAGTGATCAATTTACTGTGCACTTGCAAATAATTTGGAAAATGTTGCTTTTTTATCACAGTGAACAAATGCAGCAGGGAGTTTTTACGAGCCCGATAAATACTTCGGCATTATGTAACATGTGAATAAACACAACAAGCAGTCATCAGATTTTCCACTCTGTATATTGTATGGTATACATCGTTCTCACCATTATCAGTTCAGTGGAGGTATTAGCTTGTGAGCACGAGCACAATTGACAGAAAGCTCTGACTCAGCAAAGCATCATCTCGTCATCTCATATAGCATAATTGCCTCCTATCATTTTCAGCACTAGCCAAGGTCAACTATATTTTGTTAATTTTATAGCTGAGCATATCCCAGTTTCAGTTCAATCAATTACTATTAGTGAACATTGTATGACATCACTCTCAAAACAACGCTCCAGTCCTAAACAGAGCAAACCTTTACCAAACAGATAAACTACAGTCAGCATTTAAAATGTCCACATACTCTTAACTCACCCGCCCATTTTTAATCCACATTTTGGCACTAGTATAGCTCTTCAAGTTCATCTTAATTTATTTTTTATTGCTGAACATATGCATTTTTTATACTAGAATCAAACTGTCCACTCATTGTGCACTGTACTTAATGCATAATGGCAATAGCGATGACAGCGAAATTCCAATGCGTCAAGGTAGAGTAGTAGAAAAGCGCAGCGAGAAGACAAGGTAGCCTAAATAATTTCAAGTTGAGCCTTTCAAATAGGCAAACCAGCATGCGTTCTCTTCTTACATCATCACTACACCACGCAAAAATTGACAATATGCAAGAAACGGAGCATTTACATAGAGAACATCCTTGACACACCTAAAGGCGCAAAGGTGCCACTTTTTAAATCCCTACCGTCTTTGGCTCCACTACTCGCGTCCTCCTCTGCCACAAAAAATAAAGATATCGGCAATACCCAAACCATTTCAGTACTCTCATATTTCACACGGCGACATCAGAGCATATAAAAATCTGCAAAAAAGTGCGCACCAAGTTAAACGTATACAAGTCTTGATGCCATCATGTCAAGTTACAATACACAGACATCTAACCAGCCACAACAGGCCCAAAATCTTGTCATAGTCACTGCATTTTTTTTTCACTAGCCCATCATACACTATCCATGATGCTCTTCCTAATATCCCAATCTAAATTCTCTCGTTCCCTCATAACGAAAGTTCTCAGAAGCAGCGTCCCATCGCCATTACCAGTAAGTACATTTTGTGCCCAAAATGGGCAACTAAAGCATACTCACTTCTGCGAATGATCTTTATACGACTTTTGCCTGTTCGTCTACGCTAGTCGGAGAAAAAAAATTAGAACCTGTGAACGGAATGCGCATTTTCTGCCATGTCATACGCAAATATTCTCAAGACCATACTGCTCAATTGTTCATGTAGGTATTCTACTCTGTAACTGTCATCCAATATCACCTGTCTACAGTAGATTGTGACTATGCACCATTGGGTCTATTGTTTAACCACAACTTGCAAGTTGCAAACCTCCACATTTACTTACGATAATACTTTGAGGGAATTTTTATCATATTGCTCCTGCTCTTTACCGATGTCGAATTAGCACTGTGTTTGCTAGAATAAATCGAGCAAATGAGAACAAGAACGGTATCATCTCTTCACCTCACGCCTCCAATAAACATGTCGCTCTGTTATGCGGATGCATGACTACCGCACATTTTAATAATTCAACATTTTTGCAACTAATTTTCATGCAGGGACACATTCAGGCACTGACCACATTAAAAAAGTGTACTTTTACACGAACCAAGTTACATCGTTTATCATCTGAGTCTCTTTTATCCACAGGAGAGAAGTGAGAGAGTCAGAAATCTCACCGTAAATGCTAGCAATGAGCAATGAAAAATGCAGATATCCGTATTCATCATCATTTCTAATGATAAGGACAGCAGTTTGTAGGAATCGTTTAAGACTTAAAAAGATACAAAACTGAAAGTAGCGAAATTACAATTTGGCGAATTCTACATATGTGCAAATGTGTGGCAATGAGCCTCCTGCTATTACAAAAATGGGAGTTAATGGGAGTACGATGCAGCACGATTATCTCCTTGTTAAGATTAAGCAATGAAAAGGAAAAGAAGCGATAAAGGAAAGAAGTGAGGGGATGGAATATGGAATGCCAAGTGCGACATCATTAGGAGAGCACATGGTATAACATTATCATAATCTCGGTCAGGTGAATCTGTCTTATAAGCGAATAGGTACTTTATCGTACTAATATGCAGAAATATGATATTAGAGAAATTGCCTACTTTTATAATGCCCTGTTGTTGTAGTCACTTTTAATAATAAAGGGAGAATAAAGTTTGTCATAAAATGCAGAGAAACATAGGCAATCTCATTTAATTTAATACGCACATGCGCTATATAAATACATAAATACGCCAATGCTCTCCATCGTTATCCTGACCTGGCGCTGGCGGTCTAAGCAGTTCATATTATTTTTTTTCTCTCCAAATTACCTTATTTATTACTTACTCTGTTACGTAAAATAAAATCTGGTGTTTGCTCAGCGTTCCACCACAAGACTCTCCTCGCGGAGGCATTATCGTGTATTGTATGGAAGTGGGATATAGTGAATGAAAATTGTTATTTTTACAGCGATATTACTATTGGCAGTGTTTCATGGTGCATTCCCTTCTTCTCAGTATTCATCGTTATCAACGATGATGGCTTTTTTTGTAACTCTTCTGGTCTCTCTCTCTCTCTGCTCATCTACTTCACTCCTTTTATCATTTATACAAAGTCAAATATTTTTTCAAGTGAGAAAAGATGCGGTTACTGGTGAGTGGTGAGTAGTAATGGTAGGGGTAGGCAGTAGGCAATAAAGGATAAAGTAAGACAAGTTCTTTTTAAAAGCTGACGTAGTGAGCAGAGTAATAAGCGCCTCTCGTGTACTCCCAGAGCGGTGGCACGGCCAAACTATATATCAGCGTAGACTGTTTAGGAAATTATATATGACGGTGTGGATTCCTCATGAACAAAAAACAAATGAATGGATAAAAGGAAGAAACGAGTAAAAAAAAGGATAGACTATGACCACTCACTATACAAGTGCTATGCCTCTGTACACATCACATCACATCACCACCACCGCACTGCAGTCTGCACCAATGAAAAAAAGTATGATGAGTCACTGCTACATTCCTTCCTACAGCAATAATCACATCTATCTTATGTAAATGCCCAGGAAAATTCAATATCTCTCTGTAAATAGTACACGCTGCCATTATTCCATTATACCCAGACCTAAATGCACATTTTTCACGTAGTTTACCCAACAGTCATATCAGCATGGGTACTACTGACTGAGCTGATGAGTTGTTGTGGTGCACACACTCAACAACTCTTCTAATGACAATGCTATTTTTACTGATGGGGAAAGAAAAAACGGCAATCTTTAGAATATTCATCAATATCACCCTGCAAAACTCAGTAAGAGTTAGTAAGGATAGCCCTGAAAATTCAATGAAGATCGGGAATATGTGTGTAGTTTGGAACGATCTTTGGAGTTATAATACAAAAAAGGGCTAACGCGCTGAAAATACTTTTCCCTAGTGAATTACATAATATAATATGTACATTCTGTTTTATCTCTACTCTGGCATAGATGGGAATCAAGTTGTCTTTGGGAGACGAAGACATTGAAAGCTATAGAAGATCACAGTAAGTGAAGAAATTACCCGGAACGGTTGTGTAATCGTAATGACAGCCAGGGAAGATGAAAGAGGAAATGCATGTCAATTACTTTGAAGTGAGTGTCTGTCTATGCTAAGCATATAAATGTGGCACTTGTTGTACATTACAATATAAATAAATAATTTACGACGTGCTTACCTTTGGGTGATCTTGTTCGTCTCCTCATTTTTGTGCAGAGCTGTTATTTATATTGTCCCTGCTAGCAAATAAAAAATGTTGGGTAGTGACACAAGCACCGGTCTCCCCGAAGATACAAAAAATTGGTTTCTTGAAGACATTAACAGTCCGCATACGAGTTGTTCTTTATGACTCTTTCCAAATTAAGATAAAACTGTCTAATTTCAAAATTATAAACACATTCACTACGTCACCACTGTACATGTGTATTTTACTTGTGTACTCTGCTCTAGTCATTCATACTCCAATTAAGTACTTAAAACGCTTCTCCTCAGTTTCTATTTCGCTACAAAAATGGGTCCGGGGAGTAGTGGGAGCTACTCCAGTTTCTTCCGGTCGGTTCCAATACTAGCGAACTGTTTAATACAAAAATAGTTCACGATTAACCCTTTATCTTATCATTCGCATAACGTAGGGAATAAATCAGCCACTACCTATTTATATACTGAAATCTGAAGCAGTTTCATTTTTAGCGCAAAGCATAGCAATTCTGCACATTTTATTTTAGGCATCTCTTCAATAGTCGCTCGTAATCTACTATAATTGAATATCTATCCATCTAGTCAAGTTCATTTCATTAGTGCAAAAAAATAACGCTAAAAAAGTGGAGCGAAATAGAGAATCCACCTAGACCCAGCAAGAATATAAGCTGTATTATCGGAACAACACCAGCTATCCACTAGCCACATACTTATTACCTACAAGCTACGAATACGTTGCCGTATAAATTACATAAAAAGTAATTTTCATGCGTGTACAGTTTCATGCATTGCCCTTCTATCCCTACCAGCTAAAAAAAAGTATTCGATATTAAAAAGTTCACCTGATGGTATACTCCTACCCTATACGGTATTTGCAACAATAAATAACTACTACAATGAGAAACGGCGATGACGGAAAGCGGTCTACGCAAGCAATTACACCATTTCACCTTCGTTCTCATAATAATATAAAAAAGAGTTTTGTGCACTGTTGTACACACACACTCCGCTCTCCCTGTCTCCCTCTCAACTCTTTTTCAGATTTTGCTGCATGCATGACTCACGACAACGACGCGACGACGCTTTGACGATCAATAAAGAACGGTGGATCATTACGATTATAATACATTCTACAAAAAGGGATTTTATTGTGGCAGTTGCAGTATAAATACTGGCGCTGTTCGGCAATTTCTAATACTCATTCCGAGCTACATTATTTAAAATGTCAACTATAACTTGATAGATTTTTAATGTACAATAAATGGCTTTAGCTATCGCTATCAGCTATAGTAGATATGCAGCAAGGAAAAGCGCAGACATAAAGGAGACATTCAGGAAATAGCTCCGAAAATCAGCTATGCAAATATAATAAATAAATTACAGGAGGAAATTTGACCGTTTTCTCGAGTTTTGCTTCATCCTTTTCGCAGTTCAACAAAATCATACAAATGGATTTATGCAAACTTTTTTCATATCTGAAAACCTTTGTCCTTACTATACTCATTTCCGTTAAGAATTGCCTTGCGAGAAAAAAGTGCAAATAAAAAAAGCTACTGGGAAATTGACAAAGCCAAAAAATATTGAAGGATATAGAAATACGGTGAAAAAGAGAGAACTATTACCCTTTTGTAAAATTTCCATGAGAAGGCTGAAGGCACTCTTCACTCTCTGCACAAACACATTAACCGAATGAACTAAACACGACGTAAAAGCAGAGTTTTACATATTCTGAATGAAGGATCCCTTTTTCTCCTGTGGAGGGCCCAGACTAGTGAGGAGGCATTGGCATTACTACTGATGATGTTGTGGAAGATGAAACAAGTACACCAAAAAATCTCTGAGGCTTGTCACACGTTTCATATTGGGAGTAACGAGGCAGGTTGCGAGTGACACGGCTGCATTGGAAACCGATGTCACTGTCAAACTCAGTTACAGGCTGCATCTCAGTATAGTTAAGCGGATTTATTATTAGCAGTTGTGATAATACATAATTTGATATCGACATTGGTTGCGTGAGACAGGCATTACTTGCTGCTTGCTTGGTGGCCCCTCTACAGAATTTAGTTGGTGGAAAATAAGTAAACTATTTTTGCTCCCTTGTCATTAAATAATAGACAGGTTTCAGGAAATTGCCGCCGTGCACATATGTAATACAAAAGTAGAATGAAAATTGTCAAAAAAATGAAAACCTTTTTTTTTTTAAAAAAAAAAGTTAGATCCCAAAATGTCTTGTTTATTCTTAATTTGTTCAGATGGAAGGAGTTCTTATTTGGGGGCGCATTTTTAACCGGAAAGCTTTTTTATAACTTTCCATTACCATAATTTATATTATGTTTGCCGAGCGTAATAAGGGCTAGAATGATTCACTGCTGCTTTAAATATGAAATGGGATCTTCTTCATTTTTATCTCCTTAAAATGAGCACTACATCCACTTGATGACCCGAGACATATATTTGAGCGAACTCATATACATTCCAAAATGGATCTTCCTGTTTCTCTTTTCACCCGTATAGCATTTAGAGGAACGAGCTCTCTTGTATCATTACATAATTACAGCGAGTTCCAAGAGGTCGTCGTGCACTTTCATCTCTTCGGTTTACTGTACACTGGACATGTGTGGATTGGCTAGTGTAATTCGACCTTACTCATCATTTATTATTGAAACATCGCATGTCATTTATCTGCTCTGCTGCTGCATATATATGTGCCTTTAACGGCTCTTTACTCTCACTGGCATTCCACATTCAATTCTGGACACACAATCACTTTTTTTCTAGCTGTTTGTCTGTGTAAACACTGACCGAAAAGTCAACTCTTCAAAAGGAATAATTATGCTGTTCGTTTCATTTATTTAACCTTGTTATTTCTTCCAACCAGTAATGCGCATTTACAACCTAAAAGGTTCTTATTATCAAGAAAGGATGATGTGATCTTTTCTGAAGATGATAACGATGATGATGCGAGCACGGAACAAAGTCAACTCTTTTTTTTCTGCCGTCGCGCACACATGCACAAACTCCACCATACACTGAAACTTTTATCAATGCAGTGCACCAAAGTCACTACTATAAAGGCATGTAATAAAAGTACTTTTATGCATACCTATGCACTGTACGCCAAAACCGTTTTCTGTCAATCGTGTGATACATAAAAAAACTGTTGTACTGAATGGGTACAAATAATGTTCCTGGAAAGAGGCTCTCTATCCCCATTTATCCGTCTCTGTTCTCTCTTTCTCGCTCTCCTTTCACCTCATCATATACGAGAGGTTATGACGGGATGATTAATACAAAGTAAAGTAAGTAGTAGAAAAAAAAATTATAATGCGATATTTGTTGGAGGAGCAGCAGCCACAACATTACGGCAGCACAGCCACACAAGTATTAACTCAGCGGATGGGAAGAGCAGTTGTTCTGTATCATTCCGTGTGCCTGTGCTCGCAGATGAGCTATAAAGGACATACACGCCACACGAGATCGACACCGAGTACACATTCTTTGCTGCATTTCTACACACACATAGAAAATACCTATTACACTTGTGTGATTACCACTTCATACGGTTTTCTCCCTCCGTACAAAAAAACAGCTCTTATACAGATTGTCTTTCTGCTTCCCCTGCTTTAAATGCATTGGATTACATCCAAGAAAAAATGTGCAGTAAGTTCTAAATGGAGAGCATGATAATCGTGTACGTAGAACACACAGGGCAATAAGGTTCTTAAAAGTGAGTGTATCGACGTAGTCAATTTTGAATGAGTGGATGAAGAGGAGCAGACAAAGTAGAAGAAAAATGTATTTTGTACCTCTGCTGGCCTGTTTTTAGTGACTTCATATGGCTGCATGCATGCAATAATAGGAATCCTGTAGTAAAAGGAATAGGTTTTCTGGTTCTCTCTCTTTGAAGAAAACATGCTGGCATATTGGATTACAGGCGTATCTAGAGACCATTGTTGTTTTTCTCTTCCTTTTCATACTGTATTGATGCATGTTTGAGTGAGTTGTTCTCTACGGCGAAATAGCAGAGGAGTTGGGACTGGGAGTAATAGTAATAATAGTGCAGCAGCATAGCAGGTTCTTTTTTGTTGTTTTCGTTCAACTCTACGCTGGTGCGGGTCTCGGTCTGGTCTGGTGGTAATTCATCGTCTTCGCCAGTCAGTAGTCGCACTGAATGTGGACGTAAAGGAGATGCTTTTTTTCTTCTTACTACGTAAAAAAACGTAACAAATTTCAGTAACATTCTTGCCGCAATTTTCCATGTATCAGTGTTGGAACTGGCCCTCTCTGCCTGAGTGAGTGAGTCTGAAAAATTAAGCCTGTAGCAAGGTTTTTCCTCCATGCACGGCATGTCCTCTCTCTTTCCTTTAACAACGAACAAAGGTAAAAGCATACTATATGATGGGGTAGTAAAAGTCAAAGGAAAAGCTCGTGATATAAAGCGAGACAGAAAAGAGTGAACCTGACTAGAGGATAGATTAACTCTCGGAAAAGTTGAGGATGCCCAGAGAGTATAAAAAGTGAGCTTGCATATATATGTACCCTAAACTTTTATACTTTGGAGAGCCAACAGATTATTCAAAGAATCGTAGCCTGCGTAAGCAGAAGTGAAGGAAAATTGTTTGAGAATGCAGTAAAAGAGCACCGACTCAGCACTAAAACTAGGGTTTTTGGGGTATCCCCTCTCAAATTATGTGTATGGCCTGTTTACTCCCATTTCTATGTATCTTCCCATTTATTGCCTTATTGCTTTCTTCTCTCTTTGCACAAAGTAATTCCTCTGTGTGTGTGTACTGAAGTAGTAGGCAGAGCTGTGGCCGTTTCCTAAGTAAGTCATTCTTTATTCTATATTTCGATAATGGTCCCCATTCTAGTCTGATACTTATTTTAGAGTTTCTTCCTATGCAGTGTAAACACATTTTGTTCGATTACCTTTCTCAAAAAAGTGCAGAGAGAGAGAGGACGCAATTCACATTCCCAAACACCCCAGTGGTCATTATCCTATCACTAGTAACACTTCATCGTAGAGGGTGAACGAAATAAATGTATGTGCCTTTTACATATAAATAGCTGAAATAAGTAAAAAAAAAGTTGAGAGGGAGAGTCCTTCTTTTAATACATTCTGCGTCCACGACTTCCTAAACTATGCTGCTCAGAACTAGTCCCATAATTCTCTTAACCAGATATAGTTTTAGTTTTACCCGAAATTGCTATGAAGTTATAATACATCATTAATTTTGATACTTTCTTATCTGTCTTCAAAAGCGCAGTTGATAAAGAATGCTACGATTTTACCACGAGGGAGCATGGAGAAAGGGAAACAGCACGAAAGGATTTTCAATAAAGTCATACAAAAAACAGAATAGTATATGGTGTTGTTAGTATTGCAATAACTCTTGATTCTTTTATAACTAACCTTCCGTTTAAAGATAATGAATAGAATTAGTCTAAAATTAGTTTCTAATTTCAATGTTGGTTTTTATGTATGAAAAAAGTTTTTATAGTATGAAATGAATGAATGTTCAATTTATGCTGAGCTGTAAAGCTTTTAGTTAGAGCTACAGATAATGCACTGGATTCAAAATGATTCTTTCGGCCATTTTTAAAAGAGCAGTAATTAGCGTATCATCAGCGTACGCAATTTAATGCAATATGGTTTTAAAAATGTGCATATTTTTTCTAAGAATAACTTTACAGCTAAAACCAATGTAAGCACGCACCAAGTTCACGCAAATTACTTCCTATGTACATTTATGGGTAAAACATTTTTTGGTAGAGCATGTGCAGAAATCAATTAATCAATTAGTGCCTCATTTTTTAAAAAGAAAAATGAACCATTTAAGATTTTTTCCCTTCATTGATTTTGAATTTGCTCTGTGTGATTTAAGTCTTATGGTTAGAAGATAGAGTAGCGTGCCCTTTTTCCACAAAATACGTACATATATTATTTAGATAAATGCTGCTTACTACTTGCCCTATTCAGACTTAACTGCAGACAAAAATAAAATTACATACAATACATAGTAGGTTCTTACATTTATTGTTTTATTAGTAGGTGGAGTTATTGTTTCCTTCACAAAAAGCAGTGGTTTCTACAGCAGAACCGTATATCCATCCCCAATTAAAAGTTTGGTGAATGACTTAAGTTCTATACCCCAAAGACTTGTTATAAACAGGTTGGAGAAGGCGAAATGGTGGACATCTCATTTTTCCATAAACTCTCGTCGCATATCGCATTCAATTACAAAATTAGGTATTAAAATTAAGAGACAAACGCGATTTGTAGAGTGACAAAAATAAGACTTTTCAAAACAGTGAGAAACGGTATTTTTGCAGCTCCGTATATACCCAAAGTATAAACGAAAATATTGAATGATTTTCATTTTAATCATGAATTTTGGCGTTCGTGCAGAGAGGAGCTGAGAGTTGATATGACTTCTATAGCTCAACGAAGTGTAAAAATGCAGAAGTAATATTGCTATATAAAGACAAGAAGCTTCCACTCTACAGACAGATAGGGAAAGGCAAGGCAAACCACACAAGTTTTTTTTGTATAAACAGAGACCGCTCCTATGAATAGAAGAATTATACGGAGTAAGCGAATGTAGACAATACAACGTTACAGCGTTTTCTTTTAAAAGCTTAAAGTTAAAACTCCTTTCATGTGGCTCTTTCTTTAATATTTATAGCAACTCTTGAAGTTGGTGCTGCGGACCCGTCTGCTTGTCGCCACAATTTCTTACTTGAGGGAAGTTGAACAACACAGCGAAAAGAATTCATGTGGGAACTTGTGTGTTTATGTAAGTAGCTACAGCAGAGCTGGAAATACTTTTAACTTCTCTATTTCTTCTCGTTTACTCAGACAACTCATATAAAAGCAGAGGTCTTTGTGGACGGAAAACAATGCTTGGTAGTGAGTGCGGTGATATGGGCATAGGAGTAGAAGCACTTGACTGCTATATATGTATCTATATGCACCAGAGTGGGAAAGTGGAATACGGCATTCCATCAGGTCTCCTTTTTACTATAATCTAACAGGTCGCAACTAGGTCTTTTCTAAAATATAGCTTCAATATACATACCTTAAAGGCACAGCGCAAAATCGAAGGCAGCTCTTGGCGACTGAAAGAAATGGAGAAAAATGAAAGATTAGGCATATTTGTAAGGTTGCCTATTTTCCTAATGGATTGTGGCAATAAAATCAAAAACAAAAATTGAAACTTGCTCAAATTTTTCGTTTGGCAATTTTTTGTTGGAAAGGATGCCATTTTACCATCTCTGTGAGGGTTTTTCTTAAGTATTGATACTACTGACTTTATTACAATCACATAACAAAATTAATTTTTATTTCATATGAGTGTATTACAAATGTTGTAAAAAAATTAAATAACAAAGTAGGTATACAATATTGACGGTTATTTATTCAAATAGGTATCAAATGCTACTTGAGCTGAACAATTTTGTGCTCTAAAATTACGTTTCGGTTCTTTATTCATTTACATCTTTTATCTCGAATATGCAATTCAGAAATGATAGCAAAAATCTCTTTAAATTGCATTAGCGCCAGTTACTTGATGTAAAGCTAATTAAAAGTTCTAAAATGGCGGAGTGGAAATAGAGAATGTAGCGCTTAATTTGTCAAATAGAATTTTCCCTCGACTACTACTCATTGATTTATCAATAGTATTAACAGACTCAAACATTAACACGATTTATTCAACGATAACTTATTATACTCTGCTATCTGAATATTTCCATGCTCCCATGAATTGACTTAGGAGGCACAAAAAGGAATTACTGTAGAATCTCATATGAATCAGTTCGCGAAACCGGAGAGTGATAGTCCCGTAGTATCCCAGTATTAAAGTGAGTGCGATAACTTCTAGTCTACTCTTAAACCATTTCTCGGTTTAAGAACCTGCGTACCTCGCTAGTTTCATTTTTCACTTCATAACATCACAATTTTTATCCCTGACTAATCGCTCATATTTATCTAATTTGACTCCATAGGTTAAACACGGTTATTTCTGGTAATGCTTTCTGCTTACTCAAAAAAGAGTTGAAGAAAAATTCAAACAGGCTGTCATTTCAGGCTCATAAACAACTTTGCATACAAGCTTGCTGCAAAACTGCTGTCATTTCCTTTGTTCCCAACTTGACAAATACGAGCGACTACCAGTACTCCATCTACCAGTTATATTGCTAACTACAAGCTTATAGGTTGAAGCTAGCCAAAAGTTGCTTCAAATTCTGACCCATCGCGGTCTCATCGCCGAGGGCTAAAGCCACGGCGAGCTGCGCCAGCTCCATAAAGTTGCTTTTGTACGGACGACGCGATTCTCCGCTAAAAGGCACATTCTAGCCGTAGCACATCATATGCGTTAGTCCAAACCAAATGCTTACCTCACGGTGTTTCCTAGAAAGGAGGAGTCAAACTCCTGCAGACTTACGACACGTACACGCCTATCGAGTGAACTCCGTGGCTCAGCAAATTCTTCATTTTTTTGCCAAATACATTACAAGTGCTTGGGCTAGCGAGATTGTGTTGACGGTGTTAGCGCAGCAGCCACAACCAGCCGCGGTGTTCTTCTTATCGAGCTCTAATACGGGCTACTATTCTACCACATAAAATTTCACTAATCACTCAAAAGTCAGGTAGTGCAGCAGTGTAAAAATTAATTTGTTTGTCAATTGTCATTAGCAGGCGTAAATTTGTGTTTAGGAAAAAGCAAAATATCTGATCGATTAAGTAAGGAAGGTGTTTGGGAACATCATCGAATACAACTGGCACTGACATTTTGAAATTGGAAGGACTTGAGTAGTAAGTTTCAAACTTAAGATTTTTTAATGTCAATGGTGCAGTTAATAAATACGAAACGTTAAAGTATCATGTATTAAATTATTTAAATTATTGTAACTAGAACTAGACAAGGGATTGGTTTAGGCAAGGGAAAGAGAAGAAAGAGGGTGGAAAAAAGTTAAAAGCTTTTAATAATGTGTAATATAATGAACGACTAGTAAAATCTGCAACGGTAGCAACTTGAGATATGTAACTTACTTTTATTGTTTTTTGTTATTTTGGTTATAGATTAACAACATAAGCAACGGTAGAGCGAATAAGAGGAGTTGCATTGCAAGAACTGGAAGGAGAAAAAAGCTTTCAAATCGAGTTATCAAATTATTCAAACTGATTATTTCTACCAGTAGTAGGCGTGTACCAGTTGCCCACTTATAAAAAATACGATGGCTTTGCTGTTTGGAGGACGAGGGAACCAGGGACGGGGTCAACCAAAGAATATTGTGGAATTTAGAGCAGGAAAAATGACACTAAAAGGTAGGTTTGGGTTTCAATTTTTTCTGACTTCATTTTATGTAGTTTATTATTGTTTTAGCTTTACCTTTCACCACATTTTGCATAGAATTTTATTCAATGCTGAAAGCAAATATGATTCAATTGACAATTATACAATAAGCAATAAAAATGTTGAGTATGATTTCTTTATTTTGTTCACAACAGGTAACATGGTCCATCCTGACAAAAGAAAAGGACAAGTCTACGTATATCAATCAGAGGATCAGTTGACCCACTTTTGTTGGAAAGATCGAACATCTGGACTTGTAGAAGATGTAAAGGATTTAAGTCAAGTGTTCACAAATTTGGTTTTTAAGTAAAATCATTATGAAAACACTAATCGTTAATGTTTTTCTGCGTTCTTGTAGGATCTGATTATCTTCCCGGAAGATGCAGTTTTCTCGAAGGTAACGCAGTGTAAGGAAGGATCTCGTGTTGTATTGCTCAAGGTTCGCACATTATTTTTCACAATACAATTGCCAATTGACATGACGTTGTAAGTGTAAAAACATCATTGACTATTTGTTTTTGTACTGAAAATAGTTCAAGGCATCGTCACGGAAGCTTTTCTTTTGGATGCAAGAACCAAAGGCCGACAATGACGAAGAACTGATTAGCAAAGTAAATGAGGCTTTGAACAATCCAGGTGGCGCGAGTTCGGGTAGGGGATTGTTAGACAGTAGCTCTACACCATCTGAACAGGAAATGCAAAACTTGCTACAATCTATGAATCAGACCCAATTGATGCAGTTAATTGGTGGTAGGTGTTTAATCTCCGGTCAAAGCGGGGCTCCAAAAGAGTCTGAATTAAATAAAAACTACATTATTTCATAACGCTTGCAATTAAAATTGAGTTGCTTAATATTACGCCTTAGGAATGAGTGATTATGGTGGCAATGCTGCAGCTGGTCTATTAGCACAGTTAACTCAAGCAAGTAGTGGCGGAGGCAGCACTGGAGGTTCCAGTGAAGCAAAGCCACCTGCAGAAGCCAGCAGTGGAGCTCCAGCCGCGACTAGTGCGCAGAAATCTGCAAAATCCGACCAAACTAGTACAGCAACTAAACCTGCAGCGGCGGCAGCAGCAGCAGCTGCAGCAGGTAAAGTGGTGCAACTGGAGGACCTCCAAAAAATTCTCAGTGGAATGCAGCCAAACGCCGCCTCAGGTTAGAATTGTTGTCAAAACGGTGTCCCAATACAATGTCCATTTCTGGATAACAAAATGAATTGCAGATGTTTATTTTGTATTCTGTTTAAATTTGTACAGTAGACCTTGCGGCTGGCGTAAATACAGAGTTCGTTAAACGAATTACTGCGTCTCCTACGACAGTTCAAAAGTTGACTCCGTTGCTCCCTCAATTTGGTTATGAAAGTGAGAAGACTGCAAACCAAGAAGAAGTTGTTGATACCCTTATTAGTCCTGCATTTCAACATGCACTAAGCTCTTTCTGTTCTGCCTTCCCTTCGGGTCAACTTGGACCACTAATAGAGCAATTTGAGTTTGGCACAGATGCTGTTCAGGCTGCAAAAAGCGGAAACCTTGAAGCGTTCCTTAACGCAATCCAGAAAGAAGCGGACAGTAGAAAGACTTCCGAATCAACAGAGGTAGGTTTTTGGATTTTACGTTTACGATAAAAAGGAACTACCCTATGATAAATGGCAGTGAATTTATCACTTATTGCACTAATATAGTAATCAAAATACAATTTGCCGCTTTTCAGGAGCAGAAGCCAGAGGATATGAACGTCGACTAGATTTACGGACTTACTTCCTCAGATCAGATACATATATATACATACATACATAAAAATAAGACATGCTGTTTGCTCCTGAGTATGTGCTACATAAAACTGTAATTTATTTCATTCTGAATTTAGAAATCCAAAATTAACTTATGTTGAAATTATGATGTATTCCGTGAATTGAATCTATGCTTTGTTTCGTTTTTTTTGATTTGTCAGACAAATCTCAGCAGAAGCAAATGTATTGTATTACACTATTCAATTCAATGAAAAATCTAATTTTAGTTTATTATTACATACGTAATACTGTAACAATTTGAAACCAGTGCCGAAATATGTAGATTAAAATATTTGGAATATTATGCAGTGAAACAATTGATTCAAAAAACAACTAGAATCTTTAATTTACTAATGCAATTCGACCACCAATTTCATCTTCATTTCATTCCATCATGGGCGAGAAAGAATTAATACTTGTAGATATAATTTGTAATTTACAGTGTGGCGCTACCGGTATGAAATTTCTTCATTATCATTTAAAGTATTTTCTTTATTTGTCATATCCAATTTCTAATTTTTAAGAATGTACAAAGTTTTCTTGTTTTAATAACTGTTACTGTTACTTCATAAGCATAGGAAACCGCAAATTGGCATTTGAAGTTTTGCGATGAATGAATTAGTTATCTTAACGTGATACCTCTACAGAAATTAACGTAAAGTCGCAGACTTAGATATACCTATGTCTGGTATCGTTAAATTCAATTAAATTGTAAGTGAAGAGCGCAGCCACATAACGTAAATAAACGGTGGTTCTGTTCTAGTGTATCAAATCAACCATCACTAGAACCAATACTGAAAGCACCTAATAAAAATAAAACGTTAAATATTCAATTCAATTAATCAAAAACATTAATTCATCAATCCGTATGCAAGATCCTGAAGTGACTTCATTAGCAATTTTACAGTTTAAGTAATTGATGTAAACAATTTATACTCAAAGTAGGGTAAAATCAACAAAGAGTTAAAATTTCAAAATGAAGTAAAAGTTGTTTTGAGGATCTTAATGCTCCGGAATCCACATTCACACATAAAAGTATGTATCAATCAGCTAAAAGAAAAAGCTATGTGAAACATCCGCTAAAGCTACAAAGCAACAACACTAACAGTAATAGGTATGTAGTTTATGATAATATAAATACGTAGTTAGTTCGAAACTCGAGTATCTGAGTGGAAGCGTCTGTCATAATTGCTGAAAGATATTTTTGTTAAGCTATTCATTTCGGAGTTGCACATCAATCGATGGGAAATGCTCAAGTTTAGAAGTGTCCTGGTGTTGTTCACTCCGACTAAACTCTAAACAGAAATTCAATTTACACCCCCACACTCTCTGTTGCAGAAGTGAGGAGCCCTTTAGGACCAACGGTAGTCTTGAACTGCTCCGGAATCGGATACTCGGCCTGATTAAAAAAATAATTGGATCCATTAGGCAGAGGCAAATGAAAATACATACATAGGTACAATATATGTATATGTTTAGCATAAAACCGAGAATTTTAAAAATTAATTTGAAAGCTTACGAAATCGCCATCTCCTTTGGGCACCATAACGTTAAGTGCTGACGATTTTGCTGACACAATCTCAACATTCAGAGAATCTTTGCTGAGATACATTTGCAATCCGTCGACTTTGTCGATTGTTATTGTAGGCACTGTGCCCATAACCTAAAAATGATAGTTGGTTATACTTTAATTTATTTAGTTCAAAGAGTTCCAACCTAAACAAACTAAATCCGCAGCGTGCAAACTTACTTGCATCTGGCAATCCCGACAGTTAACAAATTCAACGGATGCAACCAAACTATCAAAAACGACAGCCGACTTGACACAGGAGTCGACCACAATGGAGTTCAATTTGCCTTTGACTTGCAGAGTTGAGTCCTTACATCCATAGACGTATACAACGTTGTTCATTTCACCTTCGGTAATTTTGAGCTCCTTATTTCCTACCTGATATTCCACCACCCATTTCTTGCCTTCCAAGGCAAATTTTGGTGGTTTTGAAGCAGGTTGCGACTTGGTTACTTGTCCATTGGTTTTGGTTACTGAACCACTTCCTTGAACAACTCCAGCTGTCCGAAGGTTAGGATTTTTATGTGTTTGCATATCTGCAGTGACCCTCTTTAGACCCTTGGTGACATCTTCTCCTTTGCTAATTTCAGCAAATAATTGAGCCCGATCATCGGAAACTTGTAAGGATTCCAATGTGGGCATTTCAAAAGCAGGTGGTGGTGGTGGAGGAGGAGGTCCACCCATCATGGCTCCTAGTTTGAAAAAATGTCCAAATAGGAGCTCATCAGCACACCAGCATCACAAAGAACTTTAGCTTTAACTCCCGTAAGATCACATATTGAGGCTGGCATGCATGAGAATATTATTATTATCAACGCCAACATACCGCCAGCCATAATCTCCTTTCCCCAGACAAGCCCAGTAGTATGGTGCTTCCTCACGTGTGTTTGTAAGGCAGAAAGTGTTGCAACCCAAGATTTTGCCCATTCTGAATGCCCAGGTCTATAGAAAAAGGATTTCAATATATTTTTTTACTTTAGTAAACATAGAACAGTTAAGCTAAAAACAACTTCGCTTGCAATTTGCAGGCCTTGCATGTCACGTACTTATCTTTGAAATCCTTCAAAACACGATTCGTGTAGAACTGGCCAGCATCATTCATTTCCTTTATGTAGGGTGCAGGGGTTGGGGCCTGAAATTATCAATTATCATGTACTATAAATAACAGTAACTGGTTGGTAACTTAGTAAATAGGTAGGTAAATCGTACATCAACTGTTGTGCTAAGCACCCTCAGTATCATTTTACGTACAAATTGTAGCGGTAATAAGCATATCTTACAATTGTAACCCATGCTAAGGCAGGAATACTTTCGGAAATTCCAGAGAGATGGTTAAAGACCTGACTCGCCCTTCTTGACTCACGATATTGCTGAATCTCTGATATCACCGCAGCTGTATCTGCCAACATTTTTTGGAATTCTGCATCACTAGGCTTGGCATATTTTGTTGCAGTTATTAAGAAGTTCCTTTGGACACTACGATAATCATTGCAATTTATCAGTTTTTGGTTCTCTTCATGTTTCGGTATAATTATCTGACAATTAACATTATATCTTGATCTTGTTAATTATGAAATTATGCAACTTACTTGAATGCTTTTTTCACTAATCTTCCATGTTCGGCGACTTCGCCACCAAGTTTTTCGGAAGTTTGAAGGAACTCCACTAGACTACCTCCTATTACATCTTGGTCGAACTCCAACACAGCAATCGAAATATCTAAGAATCATAAGGTCAATACTTAATTTCTTTTCTATTTTCAACTGACACGTTATACATCATGATCATGAACAACGACAAGTAAAACGCTTGCTTACCATCCCCCATTGTGGAGCTTATTGAATTTATACTCTCAGTCTTAGCGCTTGAGCCGTTCAAATGAGGACGATTATCGTTATTAGTTTTAGTAGAAGGAATGTCTCCGACTGCGCCTGTCTCTGATTCTGCAAAAATCATACAATTTAACCGGTTAATATTGCATAGATTAATAATAGTAGCATGGCATGCAAATATGGATACTATTCTTTAGCTCAAAATAAAAATAGAAATAGGTTTAATCACGTCTCAATCCAAATGAACCAAAGGATCAGAAATTATGAACTTAATAAGCTCACAATACAAAGCTCTATAATGATCGCACACTAAAAAATTATCTGCGACTGGTTAAATGAAATTGTGAAAAGAAAACACTCGCTCGTGAAAGAGATTGTTGTGCACTATGCGCCTCCACACATCGGAAGCCCTCTAATCTAACCAAATAAATGACAAAAATGACAGAAACAGAAGCGCACAGCAAAAGAGTGCATATGTGGCTTCATAAAATTGTGAAAGAGATTGTTGTGCACTATGCGCCTCCACACATCGGAAGCCCTCTAATCTAACCAAATAAATGACAAAAATGACAGAAACAGAAGCGCACAGCAAAAGAGTGCATACATATGTGGCTTCATAAAATGCTTATCCTGTATTACTTCTCTTTTTCCATTAAATACTTCCATAATATCTACCACTCGCATACATAAATTAATGAAATCAGTATATGTGGGCCTATATGACATGGATATTGCTCGTCGTTCCATTTTCCTCTTAACCAAATCCCCAAAAAATCTTTTTTGGCAACTTTCCTTACTGGGGGTTTGCTCTGGCCCTGTGCTCATAGCTCGTTCGCTGGTTGGCCGTTTCACCGAACAACGAGATTATCATTACTTTCCCATCCCACACAGTTAGCTATAACTGTATAGAATTCCATTCTACTCATTTTTATGACTATGCAGATAGATGACCCACATGACAAAAAGTATATAGCATGCTTTAATCTTTACGCAAGTCTAAGTTAAGTTGGTTCACTAGCTGACTCGCTAATAAAAAAATGATATTTGATCGCTATTTTTTACACCATCATCACCATCATCATACAACAGCTCAGCTCACTGTTTTTCTAGGCCAAACACTAAATTCGTACATTCGAACTTTCAGCTTTCTGCACAAACTTGAACTGCACATAATCATATTAAAACATATTTCCTTTTACATTTTACACTACTAGGCTTACATTTTTGATGCGTTGATGCATTTACCTATGTAACTTTATAATACATGCATGCAGATAACACCGGCCACCGTGTGCATTGCATATAGTGATGGCTAATAACGATAATTGTGAAACACGGATGTGAAAGGATGACGCGCTCTTTCCAGGTTCTCACATCGAAAAATCCTTCAGAAGAAGGAGGCATTATTACCATTAAAGTCATCAAACAATAAGTCATCTTCACATGGTTAAATAAATGATCTTATCTATTGGAACTTGGAAGTTCCAATAACCACGTAATGGTAATGACACATTTCTCTGAAATAGTAAATTCTAAAACATGTGTCTAGCTGACTATATAGCTATGAATTATTTGTGCAGTCATTCATGAAATTTCAGTTGAGATTTGACGAAGGAATATATCCATCCACTAAAGTAGAAGTGGAGGTCAATGGTTAAAAAATTAATGAAATTTAAAAAAATACTTGCTATAGGTTAATTCGCTACCTGAGCTTACAATCATTATATCTGCTAATTCGGTTATGCTATATACGATAAGTGCTAACATACGATTTATATATATGTTGCATTGCATGTTAGGATGTAAAATAAAATAAAATGCTTACAAATTCCGGGATAATGTGGAGTAGGGAGTCTCTGTTCTGCTAATTTTAGATCAATAATGCGATTTGAAAAGATGAAAAGGTTACCTATATTTGTATTTCTGTTATGTAAATGACTCAATGCAATGGTCTCAAGGACAAACGTTATTTATCTAAAAAGTCAGTAATTAATTTGCAGCGGGAATAAATAAAACTGCTGGGGAACTTTCAAGTTCTTTAAAACATGCATGCATAATTCTGAGACAGGTGAATAACAATGAAAATTAATCAACTGAAATCAGGTAATAACCAAATAAGAATCTGCACCGTTAATGCTACTTACTATAATATCATATCCAGGGTGCAACGTATACAGCTTAAAAATTACTTAATTACTGTAATAATAATAATTAGTGCATAGTGTGGGTGCATTTTTATTATTAAAATACATACTTGACTGCCAAAAATTTCGCAGACGTCCGTACTCAGGAGTGGATTTGGATTCGCTCGACATTGTTATATAAAAGATGAGTGAGTCGTTATTCAACCATGAGAATAGAGACTTAAATTGGTGAATTAGTTCACACTTCACACGAATTTTAGTAGTCACATTAAATGTCAATAACACCAGGGTGTAGGTCAAGCACCAGAGGTAAAGTTTTGTGACCTGCGCTCGTCTAGATAGTGAAAGCAGAAACAGTGAAGGACGACAGGTAGGTGGCTATATGTAGCTTTCTTGAGATTCGATTCGATTTCGATTTCTTAAGATTCGCACAATGTACTAGGTTGTTTCCTGCAAATTAAGGTGGATTACTTGCAGAATAATTTAAAGTGGCTTATACCAAAACGGAAGATCTACTTGTATTGCTATTTCACACTTCACACGAATTTTAGTAGTCACATTAAATGTCAATAACACCAGGGTGTAGGTCAAGCACCAGAGGTAAAGTTTTGTGACCTGCGCTCGTCTATATAGTGAAAGCAGAAACAGTGAAGGACGACAGGTAGGTGGCTATATGTAGCTTTCTTGAGAGAAGATTCGCACAATGTACTAGGTTGTTTCCTGCAAATTAAGGTGGATTACTTGCAGAATAATTTAAAGTGGCTTATACCAAAACGGAGGATCTACTTGTATTGCTATAAATACTAAGAAAAAACGGCTAGCCAAATGTTGGTTATTTATAAGCATTTGTTTGCAGGGATTTAATTCAGATACAATTTCATCAAAAGCTAGCAAAGCCAAAGCAGACATTTTATAAAAAGCAAAGAATTGTTTTTAGTTTAGTAGATTATTCCCATCTTAGTTTCATACTATATTTATAAGGAGGTGACTAAGGAGCTAGAATGTGAAAATGCTTATTAATTCAATACTGATTGTTACCGAAAATCGAACTACATGTAAATGTTCAAAAGCCCACTACAAATAGTTTTATCTTCCCAATCCCAATAATTATACAAATTGATAGCTAACTGGCAAGTATTATATTTGTGATCTGTAATAATAAAATCGCTTGCTTACACGGTGCATAGCGATTAAGTAACAATCAAGGAAACATGTATGTACTGAAGTTGGGGAACAGCAAGAAATGCCGAAACAGACCTAGTTCAGATATCTATTGTCAGATACTACATACACATATGTGGCATCTACTTAAGCCTAGATTAAAAACAAAGTAAACTTAAGCAACAATTCAACACAACACCGGTACTTTCACCAGATTGCAGTATATGGAAAAACTTCTTTTACTTCATCTGTCAATTAGAGGAAATGAAACACGCTGACACTGATTTCTTGAAATAACTTTATTACTTCTACCAAACCAACTCCTTGTCGTTCATGCCAATCACTTCAAAGTACTAAATTTGGGGTGAAACTTCCTCAACGAAATATATATGTGTCTGTCCTTGCTGCACCCTTTCCCTTGCACCTACTCTAGGTTGCGTCTTGCCTCTATCTGAAAATCAGTGCAACAGTACCTGAACTGAGAAACTGAATAAGAAAACTAGACTTTGTCTGGCTGCAGTAGCTTTGGCTTCGGGCAATGATAACTAATTTTACGATATGAATTTTGAGGATTTAATAAAGGCTTTGCAGATTCAGTCTCACATCAGCCAGAGTAGAAACCACCTAGGTATACACGAGCTGTTTTTTCTATTCACTGCTCATCATCATAATAACAAGATCATATAAGCATAATGACCAATTCCTTGCCCATGCATAACAATGCAGTTTGTGCAAGAGCATGCAAAAATTACACACTCATCTACCATAGTCTAACTATCCCTTATTCACCCAAGCAAGAATTATTAGATCTCGGACGAATGCTTTTTCTGCTTCTCAAAAGTGCATGGGTATTTACAGTATATTACTCGATTTGTCTACATCTGAAGAATTCACATTTTAAATCCAAAGTTTTACAACGAACAAGTGTAATTGTTTAATGATAACTACAATAATATACGTGCATGTATGTATAACCAACATTATTATATTTCTGGGATCTTCTGATTATTACGGTGATAATAAAATGACGTCAGTGTCAGTAAATTTGCAAGAAAGGTAGAGCTGTCTGCCTGTTCAGTGTAACATTGCTATATATAGGAAGCCTTTCCTTTCCTCAAACGATGTCTTTTCAAAATGCGCATAGCAAACTTGAACGATGTCACGTAAGAAAGAACATAATGGTTATATGAATATGAAAGAGAAAGATTCGTAAATAAAAGTGTAATAACAAAATATCATATTTTGCAGTCGCACCTATTACCTGTATAGGTACGAGGGATTAATTCATATGCAAATTCGACTTGCCGCCGGTCCATTTCCGGTTTATGAAAATTTAACTTATGAAAGTCTGCCGACCAGAGATAGCATAAATCGTCCCGTTAAACTGTTAATTAAATATTGGTTAAAAGGGTTGATTTTGTAACTTCAGGTCGGTATAGAAAACCAAGGAAAGGCACGCAATTAAATAAAAGCATAGTTGTTTGTGGTAAAGTTTCAGGAATTTTTCGAAGTGAAATCTTTGAATTCAAAAAGAAATTAGGAGAAAATCATTAAAATACAGAAGCCAGAAGCTAGAAGCAATAGTAAAACGCAGCCAAACAAGCATTTCTGCAGCAGCAGAAAATAATGAAATCAGAAGGCTGAGCATAGGTTTCACAACGTGAATTCTCAGTGGGATTTCTTTGGTTTCTGGTAAATGATGACTTAGATGATTTATAAAAGAGATTTGAGTGAGTTACTAGTTGGTAAAATTTTTTTTTATCATCACACTACCTACCACCTACAGTTAGATGAGAGCATGTAGATATTTAATACGTATGCATATAATTATTTAAATACTACTTACCTAGCCATAATCAACAATATTCACTGTCTGTTGATTACCTTTTCATTTGATAAAAGTAATGAATTCATGCTCACAACTGTTCTATTTTGTCCTAATAATCCATAATGTTCATTAATTTTTAATGCCAATGCGTAGCTTTTAGTAAAATATTGAAATTGAAATCTGTGATTTTGTAATTCTGTATTTACTATTCATTGTAATTGTAAGGTTTTATTTAACACATTATCTTATGCCTTCACGTCTGTGAAAGATTAAAGTTCAAATTCCGCCTATTATATTTTGGAAGTTCCAGAAACTCATCTCAGGTTCATGAATGCACGAGAAACTTTCTCTTTTAAAACCCTAAGCCCGGAGTCTGGAGAAAGTACGTACACTACACTTATTTCATTGTAGACACTATATAGAAGAAACTAGGTACTTCCTTCTTTGTTGGACAATACCAGTGTTTGGTCAAATATCAAATAGTTTTCAGTTGTCACATTATTGTAGAACAAAATACCTACCTTCGATAGTAATGTTTGCGGTAGACGAACAAAACTTTAGTTCCTTTTTAATATAAAATCACTAAAATCTACTCCCGACAAGGTCAAAAAATTAATGCCGTATGATAGGGGCCCTATGGATTTAACTATGTTTTGATTAGGCATGATGATAAAGTATCACGATCCGTGATTCAAGAAAGAATGCAGAAAGATTAGAGATAGGGTTAATAGGACTCCACAGTATGAGTTAAACCTTACAAATGACAATGACACAATGTACAGTTTACACATGGTTTGTTTTCGGCAATTAAAAAGATGGTCCAGCCAAAAGCGTTTTGGCTAATGTCTGGGTAAAGCATAGAGCCGCCAAAGGAGAACTCGTTCTCATATATTTACGTTTTTTAGAATTAGATTTGTTATTTTGAATATTTAATCTTGGCATTCTCTTCCCTAAAGTTTTATTCAGAATAGTTTATACATACCATCATCCAAAAATAAAAATAAGATAGCTAGCTTGATGCAACGTTACTCCAATGCCAATGCAGTACTGCGCAGACAATAACAATAACGAATGGGGAAGCAGAGTATAACCACGTTAAATAAGTTCAGGCATGATTAATGATTAATATATACCAAACTAAACCTTTTTACATATTAACTATCAAGTAGCTGGCCAAACGTTGCAACTCTTTCGTTAATGTTAAAGTGAAAATCTTACGTATAACTGTTTAATTTTAATTCACGAAAAGCTAATCAAACTTTTACGTACGTGTTACTTGTTCCTTCAAACCTCAAACAAAAATAATTGATGAAGAGACAGAATTTTCACTCTTAACTTTCCTGGTGAATTTGTAGACGAAAAATACTTTTACTAACTACAATAATTATTAGCTTTTATTTGGAACCTTTTTACTTTCACTTGAATTTTCCAATTCAGCCTGAGCTCCTCAGTTACACAGTTGTTGTGGACAAGACAGATAAAACCCGAGAAATGGTTAAATTGACTCTTCTGTCACTATGCGTTCATTTCATTCTGTATAAGCAGCATTGCTTATCACACGCAAATATTGTCATCACTTTTCATAGAAAGTATGTATCACACCTATCTACCGTTTATCTTTTCTATTTAATCTCTGCCGTCATGCAATGCTTAAACTTGAAACTTAAAATTTTATATAGGCAGCTCACTCACCTTGAAACAATTGATGATTAAGATGAGGTCCGGTGGTCCACTTGCCCGAAGTGATGATGACGTGATAGTGATAACTCAATGGAGGTTAGAGCAAATGAGTTTAGCCGACTAGTCAGTCTCTAAACGACAAATTTTATATGAAAAAAAAATTGCTGTGCCTAAAACTGTTGGACTAAAACTGGCAATGTAAGATACGAGCGAGTGCAGTTTTTCCTCCTCTTCCTCATCACACAAGACAACTCTCAACTCTTATATGACAAGAATGCTTTTTGTGATGTGAATGTAAAGAAATGTTTCCTTCAGTTTTCAGAGTAGCTGCCTTAGTCATCGCCCATCAGCATCAGCTCGACTCGACTTATTCTACCACCAAGCAAAAGCCATTTTGGGATATCCAAAGATCTTCTCTTCTGTCTTTCAGTTTCGGCTATTTCATCTATTACATATGTTGACGTTTCTCTTCCTAGCAGCGTAGCATAGTAAGAAAAACAATGAAATGAAAGCGTTTATCACCGCTTCAATGTTCAATGTCCGCAATATGAGCAGAGCGCCGGAGCCAAGCCATATAAAGTAGCATGATGAAGCCATACGATGCTAAAATCAGTCAACATGAAAAATCACATCATATAGAATGCCTAGTTATATCAAGTCATCAAGTGTTTGTATAATCAAATAATGCCAGCCTGGAGCACTGCTGCTGCTTCGTATATGAATGAACATCTTTGACTTGAAAATCTTTTTTTAAAGACTATAATAAAATTCATATTGTAATTTTCATTTTCATTATGTAACCTCTCAGTCCAGCTCAAATTCAAATGAAAATTTACGTTTGTAAGCGATAACAATTCAGAAAGAACATAAGGGTGATTCAGTTCAGAGTTGCGATAATGTGTAGTCGTGGCGTAACCGAGTATTACCAGTGAGTGTATTTAGTTTAGACTAAAGTTGCTCATTTCATTTATGTATTTTCATGAAATGGTTTTTCGTTATCATTGCATCATAGCTGTACCAGTACCACTATGTACTAGGTATGTACTAAAGTATGCAGCTGTTCAGGGGTCGGAGAAAGCGGAAGAGAAACCCCACCTCTTTCACCCAACACCCAACAACATTGTAGTGAACCGAATGCCATCATATCCTGGCAGACAACAGAAGAAAGCTCATATTTGCATGTACTACTCTACTTATCACTATCATGTCCTAGTCCTAGTCCTATACTTATATGCAATACATAACTTCGTGTTCGTTTTCGTTCTACTACATACAGTCAACAGTACAATCAAGATCAAATCAAGCACAAAATAGACGTGTAAACCACCACCACCATCTCAGCTTTACGTAGATACATACCTAGTAATGATACAACAAAGACGAGGAAGAGGACAGAAGACGACGCTTTTCGTTTGTCTCTAACCTAACCTGCCTTCTCCTTCTCTACATTGCTATTGCTATATTGCTAATAATAACCTACAAGCCACAAGCTACGGTATACATTTACGTACTACAGCCAACCCAAACAAGACGAGAATTGCTGAATTTGAATTTACATTGTATAGTATGTACCTTTCGAAAGGTGAGTGTCCGTAACTATTGTAGGTATGTACTGAACTGACTGTACTGTACTCACTCATTGTGTGTAGTCGTAGTCGCACGTAGTGGAGAAATGTATTAGGAGGATAGGGTGCGGTACTCTGCAAAGAGGAAGAAGTGAAGAAGTAAAGTGCAAGTCGCAAGTAGAGCGGTTTACTTAAATGAATGGGATGGAGCGGCGTTGCGTTGAGGACGGATTGTTGGATCAATGGCAATGGCCAGACCCACTTTTCCCTGAAACGTCCGGTGCGCCTTCTACATTCTAGAAGAAAAGTCTATTTGCGAGCATTGGCATTATTGTGGCATCGTGTGTAGGCGAGTTAAAATAGGAAAAAACGGATACCGCTCAAAGGCCCTTTCGATTCTGGTGAGACAAATAATGATGTAAGTTATTTAAATTTGAAATAGTAGGCTGTGTTAAATTTTGTATTAAATTAGCAATGTTTTCACTGCTGGGTATTTAAACCCACTCACATTCAATATTTTACCAGTTTTTCTGTGTGTAAAATGTAAAAAAACGGATGAAAATGAAGAGCGGATGAGATAAACGTGGACGTTCTAATAAGAAAATATAGCTCGGAATAGTTTACTACTTCCTCTTCTAATTGTGCTTAATTTTATTATCGTAAAAGTTATTTTATTTAGTATTTTGAGTTACATAAATGTTAATTTTTTGTTTGTTTTTGTAATTGCTCTTGTAGGTCAGATATTGGATGTGCTGTGGTTGAAAAAGGATTATAGCTCTTTTATAAAGCCACACATCACCAAGTTTGAAGTTTAAAAATCGCCGTAGACAAGACAGTATTTTTATCTTATTAGTTAGTAGAACATAGTTTCTTTTAGAAGATCTGAGATTTACTTCAGTACTATCAACTATAGGCCATACAACTTCAGCAAACTAAAACGCTGAAAAAGTTAACAAGTTATTTAAAGTCGGAAAATAAGTGACGGAACAGGAGCCGATTAGCTTTCATTTCAGTGACGAACAAGCAGAAATTTTTGTTTTAATATTTAGGAGACTAGATAAAACCAAAACCAGCCATCAAAAAGTTGTCAGTATTTATCCTTTTCATAGTTATAAAACAGTTCAACTTCAAAAGTGATTTTGACTTTATGTAATTTAATTATTTTTAAAAAATATTATTAGTTATTCTGCACACATAACCTATCATTATATTTAGTAACTATTTGGAGCGCATTGTGTTATATTCTCAGAGTACACCTGCTTACTTATTTTGTTTTTCCCACGACACAAGTGTACACTACACACTAAGCTAAACTATATAACACTATATAACTATCCTTCACTTCA
This sequence comes from Acrocyrtus sp. NNG-2020, assembly GCA_027744115.1. Taxonomy (NCBI): domain Eukaryota; kingdom Metazoa; phylum Arthropoda; class Collembola; order Entomobryomorpha; family Entomobryidae; genus Acrocyrtus; species Acrocyrtus sp. NNG-2020. Next base: position 49,878 of record JAHZND010000815.1, on the reverse strand, counting down.
CTTAATTAAACTTCAAAATGGGTGACTCTGATGATGAGTACGATAGAAAGCGACGGGACAAGTTTCGTGGCGAACGGAGTGAGTACAGGGACGTGAGTCGACGACCCCCTCCAAACGATGACATGCGATCGCGACGAGATGACTGGGGTGGAGGTGGTGGGGAAAGGTGAACTTAATAATAATTTTTACTTAAGATAGTAATTCCAATTTCATGTTTTTGAGTTTCTGTTACGCCGTTGGTGGTGAATGGTCTTTTTACCATACTGTTACTGTTAAAATTATTCGAATGCCTACTCACTTTTAGGGATTGGGGAGGCAGAAACAGAATGCCGCCAAGATCGATTGACTACCGTCTAGGTGGTGGACATAGACTTCCTCATGAGTTTAGTCCACCAAATAAAAGACCTCGACCTGACTGGCCCGATCGCTACAACCATGATTCATATGGCCCTGGGGGTGGCTATGGATCATCGAATAGTTTCGATCCCCCGCCCCCTCATAACTTTCCAAGTCACCCTCCTCAGATGCACAGGTAAATAAGAATTAATAAGTATAATAATTTGAATAAGAGAATACAAATACAATTTGATTTGTATATTTCATTTGACGTTACGTTATTGGTTGTTATAGTCCAATGATAACCCGTACAGCCAGTCTGCTTACCGATAGTGTTGATCCAACACATGTAAAATAATCTTTGTTTAAAAATTCTATTTATAGGGAAAGTTCGGATGGAGCCCCCCAGCTTCTTTCGTTTAAGGCATGGTTGTCAACACAAGACGACTCCATATCGGACCAAGATGCACTATCCAAGTATGCCGAGTATAAACAAGAGTTCAAACGGCAGCAGCTGAACGAATTTTTTGTTCAACACAGAGAGGAGGAGTGGTGAGTTTCGAGTTTTAGAATTATTTCATTAGTCTATCAACGAATTCAGTATTAACGAGCTCACAAGCTGTTAGGCATTGTTAAAATATCGAACCAGTTCTATCCCATCCAAATAAAGCAAACCTCCTTCTCATCGGGGGTAAACGTAAGTAAAAGGGAGGGGAATACACGCGTACCATTCGTATATATGTCCGTAATATATATTAATGTGAGTTAATTATATTCCTCACTCATGAACAGCATAATACTTGGACTTTATAAAGCAACATCTACAAAGAAGACATCACTTTCAGGGTGCTATTTATAAAAAGTGGTTGAAATTTTAACTAGTGAATCATTATAAATAAATCGCAAAATAAGATATGAGTGATCAACGACTAAATTTTTATCCAGTGCAAACGAAACATAATTCCGATGAGTATATTAAAAAGTAAAAGTACCAATATGTTGTACAACATCACAGTGAAAAATAACATTCGTTTATTTATCGATTTTGTCCGTCTGTTTCATAGATCCAATATGGAAGGTAAGATATTCGCTCTTCATGCAGTTTTAGCATTCAAGCTTTTTAAACCGAATTCATTCATGGTAATTAAGATGGAAAATATTAAGATGATATGCCTACACGCAAACTAATATTATCTAGTTCTACAATTATTAAGAATTATGGAGACGATAAATCGTAAAGCGGTATGAGTTTGAATATTTTTAAAAGTTATTACTGCATATGTTTAAAGAAAAAAGTCGCCTTTAATGCTACACTGTGCGTTCTTCAAGGTTTCTAGAGTACAAGCGCGGTGCTTCAACTTTTAAATTTTTGGCATACCGAAATATAGTTTTCAGTTCTGTTGTTAGTTATAGCTTCTCTTTAACTAAGACATCACTATCACAGTGTAGAATGAGACAAAATTTAGCTATATTTACGTTTGATTATATGTGATTGGCTAAATCAGGTACTGGAAGCGAAAGTGTTAAAAAATTGCAATCAAAAATGCAAAAGCAAAACTTGGTGGTTTGGCCAACGCTGTTATGAATTGATTTTTACGTTAATTTTTATTGTTGATATTCCTCTGATTCTGATTAAATTAAAGGTTCAAACTAAAGTACCATCCCGACGATAGCAGCCAAAGGAAAGAAGAGCAATTTCAAAACCTGAAGGTAAACAGTACATATGTACATGATATTATGTTTACGACCGACAGTGACAGTATTATACATAAAAATTAAAGGAAATATACATGGTTATGTGACCTGATAGCCGTCTCCCAATACGCAATTAAAATACAAAATGACAATGAGTTGTTAACACTGTTTTTTATAGAAACGCTGTAACCTTTTTGTGGAGTTCCTTAACACTGGAAAATTTGACAGTGTCTCATTGGACAGTGTGAACTCAGAGAAGTTGATTAAACTAATGGATTGGTACGTTGTCCGTTTGGAAGGAGGGGGAGAGGAGGACGCGGCCAGGTTGCTATCTGATGAACCACTTAGACCCAGACTGGCGCCTCCTAGGCCTAGTGACACTGAGCAGAAAGAAGAGGGCAAAGTGGCAAAACCAGACGAGAATGGCGGAGGAGCAAAGGATTCTGGGTAAAATCAGACAGTGAATTGATGCTGTTGTTTGGTTATAAGTAATGATTAATTAGTTAATTTATTTAATGAAAAACGGTTGTAAATTGGTAGTCGGGAATCGTCGGATAGTGGCAGTGAAGGTGGTAGTGGAGACGAGGAAAATGTGAAGAAGAAAAAGAAAGCTCAACCTGCTTCAACTATGGATGCTTTAGAAGCAGAACTTGACGGGAATTCTAAAGAAAAAAGTGAGGCAATGGAAGAAGAGGATACCGATGGGAAGTCAAAGAAACGAGGGAAGAAACGGTCTAGAAGTGAGGGCTCGGAAGCTGCATCAGGTGGTTCTGATGGCGAAGACAGCGATGGTGAAGCAAAAGAACCAAAGGGAACAGAAGATGGAGATGGTGAAAATTCTAACAGTAGCGACAGAAAAGCAAAGAAGCCTCTTTTAGCCACCCCAGCACAAGAGAAGAGGAAACTAATTATGTTGGACGAAGATGAAGAACTACCACAACTGCACCGTACAGCTTCTGTTTTTCTGCGGAACCTTGTACCAGCGATTACAAAGGCAGATATTGAAGCAGCGTGTCAGAAGTATGCAGGTTATTTAAGAACTGCAATTGCGGATCCACAGCCTGATAAGCGGTGGGCAAGACGTGCATGGGTTACTTTCAAAAGAAATGTCAACATAAAAGGTACTGATATAAAATGTACTTTCTGATCCATCTGGTCGATTTTATGATAAAAATCAAGTTGTCATTGAATCAAAATCTCAACTGTTTTGTTCATAGAAATCTGTTGGAATCTGAACAATAACCGAATGCGAGACACAGAAATGGGTGTTATTGTCAACCGTGATTTAACCAGAAGAGTTCGAACTGTCAATGGAATAACCCCACACAAGACAATTGTTAGGAACGATATCAGACTTGCAGCAAAATTGATACAACATTTGGACTCAAAGTGGACTTTATGGGACGAAGACAAGCAGCAGGACAACAAAGAAAGTTACGGGGTATACTCTACGAACCCCGTCCTGAAAAATATTACGGACTTTTTGATTGAAGAGGGTTCTGCTGAGGAAGAGGAGTTGTTGGGATTGTCTACAAGTGACGGAGAACTTGATGGGGAGTTGAGAGAAGAACGAAACAATACAATTGAAAGGTAAGTGAATAATGCTTGCGATTGCTTTGCGTTAAATTGCAACGCTAATTTTATTAATTAAAATTAATTGTTGAAAAACTTTAAAAAGTAAACCGTGTATTTAATTTTTATGATTTTAAAGAGACGAGGACTTGATCCGTGTCTTAGATCGCTTGCTTTTCTATCTGAGATTTGTTCATAGTGTGGACTATTATAATCATTCAGAGTATCCATACGAAGATGAAATGCCCAACAGATTGGGTATCATTCATGCTCGTGGCATGCCACCAACCTCAAAGGTCCCTATTCTATTATAAATTTTTATAGACTATCTATTCACTAGATACACTAAAATATAATAATTAATTTAGTCGAATTTAATGTAATTTAATAAATTACTAAATTCAGGTTAACATGAATGAGTTACAAGAGTACAATCGTACTTTTGAGCAGAAGATATCCTGCTTTGTCGAACCCATTGTCCGATTAACAGATGACGAATGCAAAGTTTTGGGAATGAAAGATGAAGAAACCGAAGTGGAAAAATTTATTTCTTCAAACACACAGGAATTAGGAAAAGACAAGTGGTTATGCCCACTTTCTGGAAAGAAGTTTAAAGGCCCTGAATTTGTTCGAAAGCACATACTAAATAAGCATGCTGAGAAACTTGAGGAAGTCAAAAAGGAGGTACTAACCTTAATTAAACTTAAATGTTCTGTACTTCTTTTCTTAGTAATATTATTGCAAAAGGCTACCCGATTGCGTTGCAAACGTATAATAATTTGCTGTATTTGTAAAAGGTTATGGTTTTCAACAATTACCTGCGCGATCCAAAACGACCTCAGTCACCAGACATGAACTCCCAACCACCTCCAGAGCGTAATGTAAACCAACCGTCAAATGCTCCACCACGGCGAGCGCCATTTATACATGAAAGGGAATTTCATCCGCCTCCACAGTACCCTCCGTATGTACTTTACTAACATAACAAAATGATGGCGTACACGTATAAATTATACAGTATAATAAAAAACTTATCGATTACCTATTAATTTATTTTAGGTACGGGGGTGGTTATGGCATGGGTCCAGGTGGGTTTGGAGGTTTTGGGGGACCCCCACGTCAACCTCCTTATCAGCCTTATCGGGATTACCCACCTCGAGGTCGTCCATTCCGAATGGGGTATGATTACAATTAGGATATTGGACTCGCATCTATTTGAATCAATGGTGCTACACAGATATATTTTTTTCTTAATAACTATCGTGTTGTCTCGTATTTGATCACTTGAAGGGGAAGGGAGCACGGCAGCCGCGCCATCATCAGTTATAGGGATTTGGATGCTCCTCAAGAGCCAGACGATTTCTAAGTTTGTGTTTCTACAAACAAAAGTGTTTAAAATGGGTAGAGAGTAGTACAGGAAGTTTATATAGTTTTAGTAAATTGTTCTCCGTTGATGGCTTAATTTTCCTTACCTAAATGGGTAACAATAGTTTTTTTTGTTTTGTTTGAAAGCAATATGAGATGTTTTGCTACTATTTAAATGTTTAGTTAATTATAAAAATTAAGATAATCCTTAATTTTTCATTTCATTTATGGAAAATCAGTTTGTAAAATAAATGTTTACGAATTTTCAATGTAGGCATTGATTACATACATTTGTTGTAGTTTATAATATAATCTTTTAATGCATCGTCAACATGATACTACATACATACATATATCAAAATGTTATATAAATACATACATATGAAGTAACAACTTTCGGGTCTACCAGGCACACTATTTTATTCATCTAGTAAGTGGTACCGTATCACTGCATTTACTTTTCATTATCATTGCCATTCATAATCATAAGGAACGGCTTAAAGCATTGGTTGACTATAGAGCTATTGACAAGGATGAGCTTAAAGTTACAAACAATCATCAGAAGGGAATATTTCGAATATACCTTATATGTAAATAAGCTTAGGTAGTTATTTTACTAATCATACATCGTGAAGAAAGGTACGAAATACCTACTCTATCTTTCGAATTTATACCTAATAGTAGTTTCCAAATGCATATTTAGCTACATTTTTTTTAAAAAATTATAAATAGTCCTTTTATTTTGATAGTCTTATTAATTGTCAGTTCTCATGATTATTACAAAGTTTTCTACTGTGTTTATAATCATAAAGTCGCTTCTCAAACTGCGTCTTGTCAGAGGACATTACATCACCAGGTTCTAACATTGGCATTTTTGTGGTAATCTTGAATAAATCATCGCTTGTTGGGATCAAAAACATCCCCTTAGACCCAGCTAATTCAAGTAACGCAAAGAACACATGGTGAATTGAAGCCGTTACTTTTTCTGCTGTAGCAGTTGAAATAGCCTCTTCGCTAGAACTTTTGCGCTGGCTGATGCAAACATTGGACCTCTGAATGAGTTCTAGAAAGTTTATTTCTTCGGCCTAAAATTGAGCAATAATACCATACCATGTAAAACTGTTAATTTACTCTTTTCTATTGTAATTTTCCTTTACCAATAAAAGGCAAATAAAGGGGAAAGTTTAAAGCAAAAGCAAAATTCTTACAGTTCCACTTTGAAATTCATTGTCAACGACACTTCCTAACATTCGTTTTACTTTGTCTATGTTGATTTGGTCCGAGCGAGTAAAACTAGTCGGATGATTAGATCGATCGAGTAGTGGACTGGGTGCTCGAAAACTCATTTCTGCTACGATCTGGATTGTGGAAAATTTCATGATACAATGAACACATTTACTAATTCCTGGACAGGCATAAGGATACGCAATTTCAGATAAACTTACAGATGACTCCAATAATTCTGACTCCATTCCTGATAGTTCGCTATAATCGCAGTAGCCATCTAGTAAATCAGGCATGTCTGGAATGATGTCATCTGTGTTCCCTCCAATTGAATGGCATTCCATTAACATGCCAGGGGATCTGTTGCTTTCCAATTCGCCATCAAGGCGAGCACGTTTGACCTCTGTCTCATGAATGATTTGATTCGTGGCCATGTTTAAGGAACCTAGTGGCCCTCTACCTTTTTTCCGGCCTTTACTTTTTGGCATTTTCCCACTTGACTCGGTTTTAGCGTCACCTGGCTCAATCACAGTTAGCAAACTTTCTTCCAGAACGGGTGGGGAAATGTTGCTGTCCTCTCCTACTGCAAGTGGTTGAACGTTTTCAGACCCAACATCATTTTCACTGCCTTCGTACGACTCAATTGGCCCACTCTGTAGAAACGAAGGAAAGTTAAAAAATGCAATGTAAACTGAATGCAGAGGTAAAAAAGGTACTAGGTACTTGTACTTTTCTTACAGTTAGTTCTGGAAGATTGGACGAATTTTCGTCTGGTTGATCCTGCGGAAGAACATCTTCTGCTCCGTCAAATGTGAGAAATCGTAATAGAGGTTGCATTCCTACTTTTGCTATATAATCCGGAATTTAGAATAAGATGACCGATTAATTTAGCTGACCAATATGTTAAATAATTTAAAATTACATAATAGCAAACGATACCGACTTGAACGTACATCGGGACTGCAGGGTTAGAAACTTCAAAAATGATGCCGCATCCACATTTTTGTTATCGCTTTCCGCTTCTCCATTTGCGTAGTCTGAAACTCTAGAGTAAAGCTCGCTGCCATATTCCTTATGCATAAAATTGAAACTGCAGTTAAATGAATCTTTTGCGAACGCAAGTTCGTATAGTCTATCTTGAAATCTCTTTCTTCTCGAGATGACGTCTGGCGCGACATTTTCAACATGGAATGTAATTGCGTTCTCCTGTGCAAGGAACTTTCCCGCATATGCAGTCATTTGCTTTGATTTCTACAAAATTCATAAATCTTCAAGTTACTCTTCTGACTATATTCTATACTCGTCTCTAGCTTAAATTAAAATATATCGCTGAATATAAGGGGCACCTTTAAACTGCCTTCACGACAGGCGGGTGCTGTCTCAGACAGGGATGCGGATGGCGAAATTCTCTCCAGTGATTGTGAAAAATAGCCGGAGTCCTCCGACAGCCTAGTTGATTGTGATACTTTTTTAGGACTAATTCCAATTCCTGATGCTATATTTTGATATGACTTCCTGACGAATTCGATTTGCTCATGTAAAAATCCAACGGCAGTGTCAAGTAGCTGTGCACATACCTACAAGGGATTGAAATTTAGTGGAAAATTACAATATGAGTTACATGCAACATAGTAAAAAAACGCTTGAATTATTAGTGTAGTATTAAATGAAAGCGACTTACAGCCAAACTCGCCCTTTCCGCAGCTAGCACCAAAAGTTGCAATAACTCGTCGAAGTTGTAATAGATACTGGAAAAAGGGTCACCTATGTGCTTCACGCTGACACCCTATATGAATAAAAATAAATATCTTAGCTATCTTTGAAATGAAAACAATTTACTTTCCCTTTTCTCTCGACTCTCGGCATGCATTATGGAAAGTATATGAAAAAAGGAAACAATTCAGCAGGTAGTAACTGCATATTCGAATACTACCATACTACGTTTGATTGGTACCTACTTTTGTAGCCAAATCTAAATATTTAGTAATCAGTTCTTCAAAATTTCTTTCAACTGGGGAAAGCACCTCCTCCTCGTCCTGAGAGTCCTGTGAGAACTCTTCCAATTCAGAGAAGCCAGTGTCCTCCGCCGAAGACAAATGCCAGTCATCCTTCCATGCAGTTCATTAGTGGCATTATAAGGTCAGATCACGTTCAAACATTTAGTGTAAAAACGTCCCTCCCTACTCTTTTACATACTACATACCTATCGAATTAAATACTTCGAATCAATCGAATCAGAAATTGTCCTTGAGAATCATAAGTCATAATGATATGCTTAACAAAGTTTGAGAACTAGGTGATGATGAATGAGATTAGGTTGAAGACTGAATCACTGAACCTATACCACGATACACACACAAACAAAAGCACGTGCATAGCACAGGTGTAGTAGTACTATCTGCTACATGATAATAAAGCAATAATCACTGGACAGACTAGCTGAAATTTTACACAACCATTATAAGTTACTGCGACTAGGTAAGTAGCTAATTTGGAATGAGTATGTTCTTGTGCGTCCCCGTAGCTCTCAATTAATCATCACTTGATATAATAACCTAGCCCTTTCCCTTTCCTTCGGACGTTGTAATTAGAAACACATTTCGTGAAACGCTAGCAGCACTGAAGGCTCGTCCTACCCTGCACTATCCACCTCATATTTTAAACAGTTCCAATGGGTTAATCGCTGCCACCAATGCAATATAAAAAAGAACTTGAGTCAGGGAGGAAATCCGAAAATCGGTAGCCCGACACGGGTATTAAGCACACATGTGCGTCTTTGCTGTATGTTCTTGTGCGTCCCCGTAGCTCTCAATTAATCATCACTTGATATAATAACCTAGCCCTTTCCCTTTCCTTCGGACCAATAAATAATTAGAAGCACATTTCGTGAAACGCTAGCAGCACTGAATGCTCACTCTGCACTATCCACCTTATATTTTAAACAGTTCCTACGGGTTAATCGCTGCCACCAATGCAATAAAAAAAGAACTTGAGTCAGGGAGGAAATCCGAAAATCGGTAGCCCGACACGGGTATTAAGCACACATGTGCGTCTTTGCAGTACACTTCTATGTGTATGTACATATAGTAATTCTCTCCCTTCACCCTTTTCAATGTGCTGCTCTCCGCTCTGCTGTTGCTTCCACTGTTCCACTGCTTAGAGTCCTCTCAAGGACAAGGAGAACGGGTTAAAAAATCACTGCTCACAAGCCGAAGCGACGGTGTACAGTGTGTGACTGTGCTTGCTTCCAATTGCAATTGTTTTTTAACTCCACTCCACACAGAAAGAATGGTCAAGCTGCATCGGACTGATACTACATAAGATATTCCTAACTAAAGTTTGCTGCAGCCTTTTAAACCAAGCTTATTTTTTAGTATTTAGTTGACCACTTCTTAGAATTTTATGCGTCGGGACAATGAGCAGAAAAGTATATACAAAGTTAACCAACAAACCAACTAAGTTTGCATAGAATAACAGAATAGGTAATAAAAATGGGATTTGCCGAATCCATTAATGCTCTGCTCTGCTGTGTAGTTGGCATTTTGGCATCGTCTAGCTCTCTAAAGAAGGAACACTCTTTCTTTACCACCTACTTACCGTGTACGCTTGTCTTGTACATTTTGGATTTTGGATTGCCTGCCTAGTCTTACAATTATGCATTCCCATCATATAGCCAAGCCATATTGTCCATACGCTGCCTAGTGCAGTACTTTCACTCATTGCAGCGTCGCTTGCCTCGAGCTCGAAGATGGAAATAACAACAAACAAACCTACGTGCTATAGCTATATGTAGTATAATAGCTGACTGACTGTTTTTTAAACCTATAGGTAATCTTATGGACATGTTCGTATTATCCAATACAGCTTGCCAAAATGCAAAATGCGCAATATCAGAGTAATCAATATTGGATGTTGGATATGATATAAGCCTACAATAAGAATTGAGTCTGCTTGCTTGAAGGAGAAATGATATGGCAAAATGGTAAAATGACTTGAGACTTTATGGAGATGGAGATCATTATCGTTGTCGTTTTATGATGGCTTCCTTCGGTTTTGTTTTAAATTCAATGATGAAATATATAGCTATACTAATGTTAGTACTAGTGTAGCTATATTTCATCGTTGTTTTAAATTTAGACCTGGGCTGAAGGAGTAAAATGCTAATTTTTAAATTGGTCTGATAAGTGGTAAACTAATATTCATAACCAGCAATGGAATGCATGCACGCAGACTTGTAAAGCAAACGAGAAAATATTGAAAGAAGAAAATATGTAACAATGAACACGCAAAGAATCCATAAGCTATGCCATAAACTTACTAATTTCGATGCATCTTTAGCTTTCGTTCATTCTGTACATCTTATAAGCAACCTTACTAATGCACGATGGTTGTGATTTTTTGAGCTGTCGTTTCATATTGTCGTGAGTTTCAAATATAACTTATAAGTTATAACTATTAGAAAATTCTTGAGAACAGTTTTCTGACAAATTTACATACGTAATAGGGTTTTCAACGGAAATATGTCAGTCGGTGTGATTGGTGGTGGTAATATGGAAGGTCGTAAAAAGTAGAAATTAGAATGGAGACAGGTTTGTATTAGGCAACAAAGGCCATCAAGCCTGACATTTTTGAAGCCTACAATCGTTAGCTGACGGTTAACGATGAACTTCCTCCGTGTGTCGAATGTAGTACCATTTTAATCTATATAAAAGTATTAAATAGAGCAAATCTCACTAATTCCTATATTGCCCCATCTTGTTTGATCGTTATGACATGATTATGAGTCCCATTCCCTTAGCTTATGTAGCTTGTAGTAGGCATTCGGTTTAAATTAGGGATTAACAGCGCAGCGCTTACCTGGGGAATTTAACATTAGGGTTTAGCTATGGAATTTTACATTAGGGTTTAGCTAGAGAATTTTACATTAGGGTTTAGCTAGAGAGGGAGGTAAAAATTCTCTTCGCAAAGCGAGATAAGAGTTAGGAGACCATAATATATCTTCTATTATCTATTGTATTAGGTTGGTTGCTCAATTAAATGACTAAACAAATTGTACTTTATGCGTGGCTTGCTTGAAAGTCATGAGTATAATCGAATTGTTTGTCTTCCGCTTCGGCATATTATCTTCTTTTTTTAAATTTAATTATTATAGGAATCTGAATATCCAGGCGAGATATTTTTATATCAGCATTTCTCCGGCATTATACATAATTGTTAGTTCTCTCTCGATTTACCATTCGTGAACTATTTGGGTATCTTTCCGATCTATTTTCCTCACCTTTCTTTTTCGAATCATTTCGTCTGACGTCCGACCGAATGGAGGAGAATGGAGCTTATGAAATTGCTTTTACTTAAGCTACATATCAAGCTTTTAGTATCAGAAATCTTCACTTCCACCATTAACAGTACATATGAAATACAGTGCTAGTAATGACTCATTATTACTAACGAGTAAAAAAAGTCAAAATGTGCTGAATTGGAAACACAATTTCATTTATGTTTATCGTATTCTCCTAAAATATGATAACCGTTTTGGTGATGACATGACTATAGTAAACTCTTCAAAATAAAAGTGGTGATAGCGATATCACAATGCTCTGGTGAAAGTACTGCCAATTACCAATTTACCAGTTATGCAATATGTGCGGTGAGTAAAAAGTAAATTCCCTAGAAATAGGAAGTCGGGTTCAAATCTGTTAGCATTTTTTTTACATGCCAGGAAGGAAAACTCTTTCACGACTTGCATTGTACATGCTCAAGGACGGCCAGGAACTTCATACCTCTAAAATGAAGGAAAAATATTAAAGCTGTCGTGTCCGAGTGGTTAAGGAGTCGGATTCGAAATCCGATGGGGATTCCCCGCACAGGTTCGAATCCTGTCGGCAGCGTAAGTTTTTAGAGTAATTTGAAGTCGTTTTTCGAGCGACTTTCACTAAATTTTTTGCAAAAGTAAATGCAGCATATGAGGGCTAATAAAGGTATTTAAAAAAGGAGATTGTTACAGCTTCAAATTGTACGATGCAAACTGATTATTTAGCTGTAATGCAATTTTTGGTGTGCTCTGTTTTCTATAAACCTAAAGGAGCACACACACTCTTTTGTGCATAGCAAGAGCCCATCCTTTGCCAGTCACATGGTGAAGTGCAGTCATGAAGCGACAAATTCTTGCCTATCCAGAGCCGGCAAGCATGAAGTTACCCTTCTAAAACTCGCTCTGCTTTTATTCCACTGCTTTCCGTCATTTGGAAATGTAATTTTAATTGAAGTAGAAGTCCCATTGTAATTCATCAAAATTACGTGTTTTTGTGTTCCAGTAGTGAGAAGGTAAGACGAGGTGTTTTGCTCAATAATTTTAATTTATTTGTAGAGAAAAGTATTTGTGAGCAGCTGAGATTTGTGTGTGTCCAATTTAATTGTTTATGTGTTTGTGCTTTTGTTTAAAATGTAGAAAATAAAGTCAGCTGAGCACATGTAGTTTAGGTGTATTTTGATGGTGAAACTGAAGGAGTCACTGATAATAGGTTTAAATTCCTTCTTGAGGTTTTACTTCGAAGCACGTTATTCTTAACTAAAGGCAAAATGTCCCTTTCTTTTCTTTCGTCGTCTTGCTCGTTCCCAGTAATATAATGCACTCAAATCTGATTTATTCACAAAATTAGATGAACTCCATGATTTTGAGAATTAAATTGTTCTCATGGGTATAGCTTTAGATACCAGTTGTTTATAAATTATTGTATTTTTATTTAAGTCAATTTTTGTGTTTGTTATATTTATTTCAGGAAAAGCGAAACTGTGGAATCGTGATATAAACTACTGCTAGACATTTGTTGCAGTGGTATTTTGTGGATCGAATCCATTTCAGTGGTCGGCAGTGGTACCACTTAATTTCTTCGTACTAGTATTCCGCATTAAATAGTGCGACTTCTCCACCCTCACAATGGCAGACAGCGCAAAAAGTGAAGCCGAAATTCCTAATGCCTTAGATAAATGTATTGCAGATTCGATCATTAAACTTGGTACGAAAACAAAGTGGCTCGATTATTCATTTCATTGCTGTGTTGCGCTACTAATTAACTAATTGAAAAATTATGTTAATAAGTAAATATAAATCCTGGTTGATATTCATGGATATCATTTTTAAAACTATGTATCTTCTAAAATTGCTATTATTACAACTTTTGTGACAGGATCGGGAGTAGTAACTGGAGGTGTGTTATCGGTAATCTTGTTTAAAAGTAAGTTTTCTAAATTGCAATGTCAGTTTACTCGGCCAATTGTATATTATTCAAATTTAAATATGAATTCATGTAAACTATATTGATGAAAACTTTTTTATTTTCAGGAAAAATGTGGCCAATAACCCTAAGTGCTGGGATCGGTCTGGGTATGGCATTGTCTAACTGCCAAAATAAGCTTAATGCCACGGATGTTGTAAGGGTAAGCAAGCCACTATATACAATCTATTGCAGTAGGATGCTACTACAGTTGTTAATTGTTTGCATGTGGGTTTCGGTAAACTCAACTTGTGTATATGGCAAATTAATTTTTTAAAATATTTTTCATCATTTTAGCGGAATCTTGGATTTGGGAGGAAATGAGAAGGCGGCCATACTACTTATAGCATAGCAATACAAATTTATCTCGTGAGGTTAACACCGATGGAGAATATAGAAGATAAATTCATGTCCGCGGGGATGCTACCAGTTATAATTTATTCCGATTCCATTTAGTCCAACGATACATAATGATTTTAAAATTTATTGTGGTTGTTCATGTCAGCGTAGGATTTATGAAAATGTACTATCAATCAACAAACGTAGAAAAATGCAGATAATAAAAATCTAACGCTCTATATGTCTTATTGTTGACTTTGATTTCAGTTGTTAGACACTGTGTAGTTATAAGTTTAGTTTTAGTTAGCCAGCCTGCCCTAGGTATTTGCAAGCTTTAAAACCTGTACAAGTACTTGCATTTTAGAGTAGTACTATCTAAACCTAATAATTTTGGAATATCTGCCATTTTACGAAAAATGATTGCCTTCAATTTTTCATCGCACTCAATATAGCAATACTAGCATCGTAAGTAAAAGTAAATTCAAATTTCGTTACATGTACTTTCTCTCTCTCCATTTTTATTCCGTTTCTCTTTAATTTATCTTTCTTTGTAGCAAGCTTATTAGATATTCAAAAATTCCAAACTACTAATAGTATAAAATCAAAATGAAATAATCAAATAATTATTGTATTAAAAATCTACATACATAGGTACATTGTACATAACATGCCTCATCGACTATTTACAGCTATATACAAGCATACATACAGTGACTTTAAATTCCTCAAAATAGAAGGTTTAAGCACTAAAATGAGCGTGTACAACTTTGCGTGAATACCTACCTAATTGAAGGTTGCAGTATGCAGCATGCATTCGGATAATACCCAGAATTGTGGACGCGCAAAAAATTAAATGAAGTGAGGGAGAAAAAATATGAAGCAGTGACAGCATTTCAGCAGCGCACTCTTATGGGCTATTGCATCAGACACGCACTACAAACTATATCTTATTCTGATTCTAATTAAGCTAGCCACACGCTACGTTTATTTTTCTTCGTGTATTTTTTATTTTGGAACTGCATTTTTTATCTAAAATGGAATATTCAAAACTCAAGGTCACTATTTACGATATACTATGTGGAAGCGGTAAGCGATGTATGATAGAAGCATTCAATTAGTCTGAAAAATGGCTTCGTTACCACTCCTCCTATTTCATAAACCAACTAAATAAATACAGATATAAAGCAGTTAATGTTAATATACATACTACAGAGTATAGTAGTAGATAGTATTTGTATAGTAGTAGTTGGCACGATGGCAGATCTATCTTCATAGAAATTGGCATGCATGCAATTTATAGTAAAGAAAATTTATCGCGTTTTACATTGATTCTTGGAAATTGGAGGTGTAACTGGCATTCAGTTTGCATAGTATTTCCATCGTAGAGCAAGGATAGAAAATACAGCAGTATAACACCTGCCAGTGGTTTTTTGTTTATGGCATGGCAGGTGTGTGATCGCAGCGATAAAGATGGATCTTTGTTTGTGTGCCACTTGTATCCATGCTCGATTTCATAGCTTCTCACAAGGAAATAATAAAGCTCAAATTACTATAAAGCACATCAGATACCTGAGAGTACCTACTATTCCTTGTCATCTCATATTCTCATAAAATTCATGCTACTACTGCAAGGTGTTTTAAAGCTCAAATTACTATAAAGCACATCAGATACCTGAGAGTACCTACTATTCCTTGTCATCTCATATTCTCATAAAATTCATGCTACTACTGCAAGGTGTCTTTCTATGTGTTAATTAAGCCCTACCGTGCCAATATTACAAAACTCATGAATTACAATTACAAAGGAAATGGACGTGAATATGCGTACTTTTGTAGAATTGCAGTTTATATTAACTATTAGTTAGCAAGGGTAGCGTGTGAAAAATATTTTTCTTTATTTATTATTTTATTTTTAACTTGTACTGACTGATCGGCACATTTATCATTAGGTACGATTTGACTGATAAGAACCTAAGCAATCCGAAAAGACTAAAAAAGACTTCTTTTCCGTCCGTAGCATTTTCTGCTTCAAAACTGGGGTAACCTGCAACACTTTCTCTTAGCCTACGAGCAAACAGCAATTCTTATAATGTAATTACTAAAGCATGCAATTTCAGATTTAGGTACTTTACAGTATCCTATAATCGCTGTAAACTGCAATTTATGGCTACTGCGACAAGGACAATTAGGTGAAATAAAATCGGTTTATTTGGATAATAACTAAATATGTTACAAATAAATAACCTATCTACTTCCAAGTTATCCTAAAGTTATGCTAGAGAATTTCATGAAATGTAAACGGAGATGAATGCTTTTTAAGTACCACACTGCAAACCCCATCCAAACTCATTGAACAAGTTGCCAGAGTAGACTGACAGATGAGGGCAAATCCTATATTGCCTTATATTTTATTTCCCCTCCAACAGAATTCAAATTACAAACTGTACACACCAATAAACTCCGAAATCCCATTTCCATCGAGTATTCCTCTTTAAGAGCCAAGGAGGCGTTAGTCGAACATAAAAGAATTCCCATCCAAAAAAATCCTAGTCCATTCAAAAGAAAGTGAAAGTCCTTTGAAAACAGTCCCAAACTACCATGCATATATCAGCCTAGCCGTACAATATCCAAAGAAATCCTAGTCCATTCAAAAGAAAGTGAAAGTCCTTTGAAAACAGTCCCAAACTACCATGCATATATCAGCCTAGCCGTACAACGCATAGCACAACGGCATCATTGTTTCAAATTGAGAAGAAAAGTTTCAGGAAAGGAAAACATTGGAAAAGCCTTGCATTCCTTTCCCCAATTCTTCGCATTCGATCGTACAAGACAGTAAAGGAATAACCGTTCAATTTCCAGTTATTTTCCTCAGCAACATCTCTTTCAATGAAGAATAATATTCCGTGTGCAGTTTCCCCTCAGTTTGTTCGTGACATGTCTTGCATAAGAACGTAAAAAGAGTAGACGCAAAGAGAAAACCTCTCCATCTTCCTTAACTCTTTGGATTTCATGAACAAGTTTGTAATTTCATTATGTACTTGCCACTATTCCGATATTTCTCCATACATCAGGACATCTTCTTCCTGCTTTGCCTTTATCTTCTCAATCCAAAGTGGAGTGCCCATATGAAAAAGGAACAGGAAAAGTGGTTAACGGCCAGTCAGATTTGGCTATACTTTTTAGTTACGAGAAAACCTGAAAGTTAAGGAAACTACAGGTAAAAGTATTAAATGGATGAGAGCCGAGAGGTGAGCTAATACATGCACCGGAGCGAGCACACTTCAAAGGCAACTTCTATTCAGTACGGACATGGACAGCATTAACCCAACTTGCAACTTTTATCTGTTTTATTCTCTTTTTTTCTAGAAGACAACGGGAATGAAATGTAGCGAGGGAGTCACTCTCAAAAAAGCCATGTTTTAAGCGTACATTTTTATCGCACATCACATATCATCCACTCCACATACCAAACATACATGCACGTACTATTTCCTCTCTTAACAACAGCAGCACAATACATATTGTGCTCGCACTTGTAATTCCATAATATTTTCCCCATCCAACAAACACAATTCATCCAGCTAACCATTCAATTTAATTCCCGTACCGTAAACCTTTCGTCTCCGTGTGCTGAATCCACTCCAGCATCCATCTCTCAACTTCACTATTAAAAGGGTTCCGGGAGAAGTTTGCCATCATCATGAAAGCTTGAATTTACCAGTTTTAGAGATTTGCGTCAAAGTCAAACTCAATCTCCTCAGTCGTAACGAGTTTACCCAAAGTTAAAACGCTAGATTGAGAAGTTACATCCCAGCGGAACTCCCAGAAAAAAATACGCGAAATTACCACCAAGAAAAATATCTATTCATCTCCCCCAGTCTAAATGCATGTGTTTGTCATTTTTATTATATTGTATTTGCAGAATACCTACGCGAAACCATTCCCATTACCTATTACATATTAGGCTCGTTCACATTATATGCATTTATTTGGAAATTTTGAAGGACTGCCCTATTGTCTATCTATGGCTCACTGTTTACTAACCAAAAGGCATTAGGCATTTTGTATTCCCATTTCTCATCGGCAGCATCACTCCCGTTTGATAATGTGTTGTTGACTAAGCAGTTTTTATCATCATGAGAGGTGATATCCTGCACGATGAGAATCCTCGGATGAGAGTGAGCTCGTCATTTCAGGTCTTCTTTTGCTTGCATCATATTACATATAGATACATCACCTATTACACGAGGCTGCGTGTGTATTGCACAGATTTTAGTGTGTAATTCAGGCCATGTCATCATAATATAAGCTTCGTCCTCGTTAGTGGCATTTAGAGAGTAGAGCGAATCTCTTCTCGTATGTTTCTCAACAGAACGGGAAAGATTTTCCTAAGGTAAACAGACTTATGAGCTCTTCTCTTCTGGGCTTGCTATTTACAACCACCCTATTCAGGGGGAGAGCTCCACTAATAAAAATCATTTTTCTTCCTAGCAAAACTTACACTACTTCTTCAAGCCTGTAAATGGAAATAACATTACATTGGCGAAGAAAAATATGCATGTAGAACCAAGTCTAACTATGCACGTTACTGTTGCATGTGTGGAGATTTCTGTAGCATGTTTAAATGTGTAAATGTTATGAGTGCTCAGTGTACAGGTAGGAAAAATACACTTGAGAATGGAACTGGAGAATGAGTAAGAAAGTGGTGAGTGTGCTCTCTTATTCATCAGCACTCTTTCCAGGAGAGAGCTCCTGAAAAATATTTTCCAGCGAGCATCCAGCAATGAAAAATACACTTGAGAATGGAACTGGAGAATGAGTAAGAAAGTGGTGAGTGTGCTCTCTTATTCATCAGCACTCTTTCCAGGAGAGAGCTCCTGAAAAATATTTTCCATCGAGCATCCAGCAAAAAATAGTAGCACGATTTCGTCTGTCAGCGAACGGGAGAATAGGGAACGGAGAAAAGACTGCAATGGAAGAATAAGGATTTATTTTGCGAGTGTTGTTACAACACAATTCTTCCCATCGCCAGCTATTAACCTTTTTTTTCTTTAAAAAGGTACATGTGTGTAACGGCTTTCAGTGATGTGCATAGAGTGTAGAGAAGAGACTGCTCCAAAAAAATAAATAAACTTATCTCCTGCCTATTAACCTATTGCGGACGGGAAGATAATTTATTTTGCTACAAGTATAAAAACTGAGCGAGCTATTTTAAGTGCTGTGTGGTGGTGAAGAAACAATTTCAAGTGAAACAGGCAATGAATCCTTAGACTGAAAAATATTAACGATTATTATTTCCTTGCACGTAAGGTTTGTGGAAGTCTGAGATGGGATTACAGGCCGAGCTCCATTAAAAGAGATACTCACATAAACGAATGGCAAGCTTTATGCTGATATGAAAAGTGGAAAGGAATAAAAAATGTGGAAAAAATATTGAATTGGATCCTGTAACGAATTTCACAGAGTAGAAGAGAAGAGACAGATTTTTAATGACCAACATTGAATTTGTTCTCCCAGTGAAAGTGCATATAATAATTATGCATAAATAGTAAAGATGAAGTACAAGTAAGGTGTGATAGTGGTTGAGGCAGTGCTTTAAAAATTGGCTAATTTTTCTTATAATTGGTAATCCAACTTTTATATAAAAAAGGTCTAAAATATGTATAACATTTTATTGTAGCCTTAATTAAAACGCTGTTCGTGTTTGGCCGTAACAAATCAACAGTTTTATTTTAGGCATTCGAATGCAAATTTCGCCACAATAAAAATATTTGTCTTTCTATAGCCTTACTAGCTTTTGTTAGCGAATAGCTTAAGTCAAGTACATTCGTGCATTCCAGGTAGTTAGGAAATTATACTACAACTACTGACTGGTGTACTCATTGCCTAAATATGTAGAGAGCAATAAAAAATTTGATCATTGATCATTGATAGCAACGCGCAGCAAATATTTAGCTACTCATCACCACCTTGTTGCAATAAAGTTCAAGGTACTTTGTCTAAAATGGCACTCTCAAAATAATAGTTCGTTACTACATGGCCATCAATGTCACGAAAGAATTTAATTATTTTAACCACTGCGATACACTATTTTTCGATAACTGTAATCAGTCATTATACTTCTGATAACTTTTGAGCGATTTTTTATAGAAATGTGTAGTATTCTCAAAACTAGCTAAAGCGAAGCTGCCTATTTTATAATAATTGAGAAAGAAAATTGTATGCCTCTTAATTGCTGATAATCAAAAAAGGAAGGCAAGCAACATCAAAACGAAAGAGAGTGATTGAACCTTATCAGAAATCATCAGAAAAGGTTGATTGCACCTTTGGTGAAAAAGTTAGAGAAGCGGTGGTGATGATGCAACAAACGGGTACAATTAAATGAGTCAGGCTGTCAGGCATATTGTGTAGCAGCTGCTGCTGAGAACAGCAACTGACTCGTTCAAAAGTAGTTTTGTGCAAAAAAATATTTCTGAGTAATTTCGCAACAGAGAGGCTGCTCCACTTGTAGAAGTCAGAGCAGCCAGCTCGTTATTGGCATTATTCGTAGTATGAGCATTTATTGTTTGGTATTGTATATTGAATGGCTTGATCTTATGCAAATTATGGTCTCCTTCAGGCTACTAAGAAAATGCCATGATTGCCATTTGGCAGCATGAGTTCCTCCAAGAGATATTTTAAGGCAATGGAAAAAGAGATGAGGTGATTATGGATGAGTCTTTTCTGTCTTGATAAAAATCGCTGTGAAATTCTCCACGAGAAAATGTAACTTCTAAAACTAATTTTTTGTTTGTACAATACGTGTAATTAGAAAAAAAGGTTAGAGATATGGGAAATAATGTTTTTAACGAGTGACTAAATGTAAACAGCGCATACACAATTTTAGTTATTTTTAAACGCACCGACAGAAATAGTTTTATTGTATTTATGCCAAATAGCCAAATATTGTAATCCACTATGGCTCTAAAATGTTAGCAAAGGTTGAGGAGTTTAGCTTTGTATAGTAGAACTTTAGAAAAATTAAGAAAGCCATGGGGAAAGATAAGGTGAAAGTAGGGGTCCGAGTTCGGCCCCTAAATGCTCGGGAGAAAGCCTTGATGCCAGACGGCTCCTTGGTGGTTAGTGTAACTCGTGAGTTGAACCAAGTGGTGCTGTCCAATCCACAAACTCATCAGGCGACCACCACCAACAACAATGTGTCAGCGAATAGTAACAACTCCAAAAAGTCCTTCACATTTGACCACGTCTTTGGAATGGACGTGGATCAAGATGAGATCTTTGACAAGCTTGGAGAGGATCTATTGTCCAGTGCGTTTGAAGGGTACAATGCTTGCCTGTTTGCGTACGGGCAGACAGGAAGTGGAAAAAGTTATACTATGCTGGGGTCTGTGGAACACAGGTAAATTGAAAGGAATGATAAGATTCTATAGTAGCTTGTCTGGAATGAATTTTGGGGGCAGATGGGAACTGTAATTGGTAAATTCCTGAAAATTAATGATTTTGCAGGGGAGTTATTCCGAAATTATGTGATGCCATATTCAATAAAATAGCCGAAGAGACTGCAAACTTGAGTAACGCCGCCGTAACAACTTCACCGATCCCTCCAGAAACGCCAAATGTCTTACTGAAACACCACGTATCAGATACAGTCTTAAATGACAAGCTTAATCAGGTAGAATTTCGTTTGCAGTTTACGAATAACATTTAAATGCTATAATGCGTAATTCGTACTGAGGAAACATTTAATTATTCTAATAAATAGAGCGAAAAGCTGATGAGGCAAGTTTCGGAAACGTGGGAGGAGAAGCTTCAGCGCTCAGAGCAGGCTACACAAGAGAGGCAGGCTGCGCTTGAAAAAATGGGGATTTCTGTGCAGCAGTCAGGCATATCCGTAAGTGCTTCTTTGAGGCTTTTCAAGCTTGAGTAATTTTTCAACTGACTGCTTTTAACTTCTTTTTTTAAACTTTTTAATTCAATTTTCAGGTTGAAAAGGACAGATTTTACCTAGTCAACCTAAACGCTGACCCAGCGCTTAACGAACTACTTGTGTACTATTTAAAAGAAGATCGCACTGTAGTTGGGCGGCCTGACGCATCCAGTCCCCCAGACATCCAACTCACAGGATTAGGCATCGAGCAGCTTCACTGCGAGCTCGTTATCGAACCAGATCAAACATTGTACTTAATCCCGTACCCGAAGGCCCATACATGCGTGAACGGAGAGCGAATCGAAAGACGTCGAATTCTTCATCATGGTGATCGGATCCTCTGGGGAAATCATCACTTCTTTAGGCTGAATAGTCCTGTGAAAAATCCTCCTTCGTCTAATGGCCCTCCACAAGGTATTAAATATTTGATGATCAAGCCTATTTCCAAAAAAAGTCTACACACTTGAATAGGCACGAATACATTCTTACATTCTTCTCATACATCCTTTCGGTCTCTAATGCCATTCTGACTAAATGGTTTTCGTTTCGTGCACATTCGCATTTTCCCTTGCGGAGCGTGCCCGTAAATGATTAATTTTATTTTATCAGCGCTGTGCGAAGCTGCTCATTGTAATGCAAATGTGTTGCTTCTCTGTTTACAGTGAGCACTCCAACGTCATCAGTACAAACTCCGGGAAGCACTACTCTTCTTGGAAGTGGAACAGAAAGTGCATCTTCTTATGAGCAAGCCTCTGCTGAATTTTCCATGAAGCAGTTGATCATGAGTGATCCAATTCATGAAGCCGTCGCAAAGCTGGAATCGAAGCATCAGAAGGTAATGCACTTAATTGCACTTGTTTCTTACGCTGCGGATATTTACGGGAAAATGGGAAAAGCCTTTTAGCCCAAAAGTACCTTTTTCTACGAAAATGGCTGGAAGAGAGGAGACGTTCTTGCATAGTTTAATTTTATTTCTCAGGACAAACAAGTGGCACTGGAGAAGCAGCGACAGGAATTGGAGAGGCAGTTCAATGCGTTAATGCACGTTCTAAGCCCTTCTTCTCCCTTGCCTCCTGCGCTTCCCTGGGACGCGCAAAACTTTCTCCAAGCACAAACCACACAGCAACCAAACCCATCAGCCAACAATAGTGTTCAGACTGTTCGGAACAATAAAATCGCAGAGGGGCTCAAGCTCCTCAAAGACTTTTTGCTGAAAGCTAATCAGATGGTGAGGGAAGCTAACGAGATTGCAAGCGCCATGAAAATTGACGTCAAGTATAGGGTCACTTTGCTCATTCCTCCCAATAACTTGACTCCAAACAGACCGAAGGGCTCATTGGTAAGCAGGAATGGCTGTTCGCTTAAAAATAATAAATTTCAGCTTAACACATAAATTTTCTCTGGCACATATCGCTTCTCTGCACGGCTCCACTACGCTCAGACTCTCCACACATGGCTCTAAGCGCGAGCTTGGTTGGAGAGTGCAGCTGCAGAAACGGGGAATGTGATTACTTGACGATTAATAATTCAGCTTATTACATGCCATGAGCGTGCCTAGATACAATCCAGCAGTATACCTTAGTGGCTAAGACTTTAGCCTAACTCTTTTTAAAACTGGAATTGGAGGAAATGCGCACTTTAAAAAGAAATATATGTACTTTTTCATTTATAAGAGGAAATTGTTTTCTGGTATTCCATGTGTAGGTTGCGGAACCATCCATTCGTGTTGAGAGGGATGGCTACTATCCGCAGATTTGGTCAATGGAAAAACTCCAAAATCGCCTCATAGACATGCGAGAAATGTACGAAGACTATTGCTCCCAAAACACGACCAACTTGAGTGTAGACCTAGGCAGCGAACCACCGGCAACCTTTTTTGAGCCAGATCAGCCACATGTTCTACTTGGAATTGCTAATGTCTTTTTGCAGGTATGACTTTGGCATGAAACAATAATATTTGAAGGATGATATCTGCGTGCCACGATTAATTAAATAATTGCGATATATTTCTTTGTAGGCACTCTTTTATGACGACGTCACTTTGAAGTATGCAGTTCCCGTAATTAACCAGCAGGGTGAAATCGTTGGACGGCTGCACATCGAAGTAGCAAAGATTTCAGGGACGATGGAAGTCTCGAAGTCTGGAGGAAATATGCAGACGTCAAAGCTAGATAATTCCCTTTATGAGGAATATGAGGACGAGGAGGAGCAGATGAATGAGATAGAGTCGAAGACGGTGACGGTGAAAGTCACAATCCGACACCTAGCGGGAGTGTCCTCGTCCCACAATGTGTTTTGCCAATATGTGTTCTGTGATAATATTATTGTTGTCGCCCCGACGTCCACCACCTCAGTTATACGCTTTGATCATACGAGATATTTTACCATCCCTGTGAGCGAGGAGTTTATCGATTACTGTTCCGAGTCCGCTCTTTCCTTCGAGGTTTGGGGACACCGGGGCACGCAGCCAAGCGGAAATGCTCTGGAAAGTGTGCAGCAGTCCAATGGCGAGACCAACAATAATAGCGTGACTGACAGGTGGAAGGAGGTCACTTCCCAGGTTAAACTTTGGGTTGAGATTCAGGTAAGATTCACATAGAAAGTGAGAAGGGCAGTGACATCATTTTACAAAGTTTGGAGCGATGGGGTAACCTGAGAATGTTTTTGCAGGAACTGAATGAAAATGGAGAATATGTACCTGTGGAAGTTGAGTATGGTTCTGGACTTGCTCCACATAGCGGCACAGGTGGCATTCATCTACTTAGACAAGGGCTCCAAAGAAGACTTCTTATAACTGTTGAGACTAGTGCCAGTGTTGGGCAGCTTCCAGTAGTTTGTGATGAGATTGATCAAGTATCATTGGGAGCAATTACACCCAGATCGGTGACGCTTCAAAGGCCGTTGGACTCTTATCAGGAGGAAGATCTTACATTGCTCAGGGAGAAGTGCGTTTTATATTCCGTTTTGCAGAAGGCTGAGCTGTGGGCTCGCACTTTTGGAAATCGTGTTATTAATTGTGAATGTGAATTTTTTCTAAGGTGGGGAGAAGCGCTCAAAAGGCGGAGGGAATATTTGGACGCTCACTTGCAAGAGTTGGCAAATAAGTTGGAAAAGAGCGAAGAGGAGCAAATACGGGAAAAGTCGTTAGTCTCTCAATGGCTCACATTGACGGAAGAAAGAAATGCTGTTCTTGTTCCCACTCCAGACTCTGGGGTGCCAGGTGCGCCGACAAATTCAAGCTTTAAACCGGAAATGGGAATGGAGCAGCATATGCCAATAATTTTTCTGGATATAGCAGGTAAGCAAAGACAAAACAACGCAAAAGAAAATCGAAGCAGCTGCATTATATCGGCTTACTTGATTAACAAAGTGGTGCATATTTGGTTGTCTTTCTGTAGAAGACATTCTCTCCGCCGAATCTAGTCCACACAGCCCACCTCTCGTTTCTGGAAGCACGGCAGGTCTAAATTCACTGCTTCCAAAGGAACATGACTCTCAATTCGTTGCTCTTCCCATGCACAAAAAGTCTTACGGTGACTTTTACTCTGCTTGGAGTGACCAAAGAATGACCACCGAAAGTTGGGCGCTGGTCTCATGGGACAGTTCAGTGCATGATTGTCCTCAACTAAACAAACCAACTCCACCGGGAGAAGTAATTTATGTAATCTTGAGGGTTGCCCTCCGCCTATCCCACCCTGTTCAAATGGAAGTCGTTCTGAGGAAACGGGTGTGCCTTATCGTTAGGAAAAATAGGTCTTGCTCTACACAAAATAAAAATTATCAGCAAACACAGTTTGATTTGATGTAGCTTAGCATAGCTCTTAATTTTAAAACTGGAACTGGCGATGCTTTTACAGATCTTCCTTGACTGAGCGACTACGAGCAAAATTCACCATCAAAAGACCGGAAGACCTAGAACAGGAAAGATCAAAGAAGAGAACGGGTGTGGCGTATCAGGTGGTCAGCCATTTACCAAAGTCATCCGAGCAGCTTGAAACTAGGGAATCGCTTGCCAGTTTAGCGGTATCTCATGGGGAAAACTATATAGGTAAGACCCTTTTCTGGTAGTTTCTCCAGGAAATGAGGACAATGAAATAAACTTGCTTTCTGTTAAATTAATTGCAGAGGAGTACTTGCGCTCGGTATCCGCAATTGATTCAATACTAAACCTAGACCGCATGCGACAGTCAGTGTATTTACGGGAAGAGCAAATGAAAAGTCGACCACAGAAGCTGAATCGAAGTTTCCAGCATCAAAACGGCGGAACGTCGAACTCCCCTGCTGGAATGAGTGGGTTCATGCGTAAAACCCTGTCAGTTCCGAATATCTCACAACTCTTCGTCGGGCCTACATCTGGAAGCTCTATTATTGGGAGTAACATAAAGCTGTCGCAACTCAATGGGAATCCAGTGGGTAGTTTGCTCAGTCCAAGTACTACCGGAGGAATCCCAGAAGGCATAAACGGAGCTCTGGGTGGGCCTCGCCGTATCAAACCGATCCGATCAGAAAGCTTAGCTAATCTTTCGGGCTTCTCTAGCTCTAGCATATCTGCCTTAAGTCCGTCCCAACAGAGCCCTAATCAGGCGCGTCCAAGTTCCCTTAATATAGGTAAGCTACAACTAATTACCACTCTCTATACAAGCACGTAATTTTAATTATTCAGCGCACCAATTACTACAAAATTAAACTTGGTCTCTTTATTCGCGTACACTAGGTCACACAGCTACTGGAGGTGGAACGACAACACCTCACAGCACCAAATGGACTAGTATGATGACAACAGTGATGGAGGAAGAAAGTAGTGGTTACGGAAGCCAAAAGTCGTCCGAAGAATCGCCAACAACTACAGGATAGCGTATTTAGCCCATTCTATTGCGACCAAGCAAACTAATCGCTAAGCTAAACATTTGTACATAATTTGTGACAGGCTCCTTCTTCGGCCAATGCATAGATAGATACTAATTACAAATAAGAAATATTATCAGTTTATAGAGGTACATGGTACATTATTTGGATAATTGATCCAGCAGCTTTCTTTGTAGAGTGTATCAACTGTATTTTATCGTACTTCGTTCGCCATAAGTAATTTTTGCGCAACTAAAGCTGGCGGGGATGTAGCCGGATTCCAACCAGCTTTCAAATACTGACTGCTGACAAAAACAACTGCATGCATGATTCATGTAATGTAGTTTTAGTTTTAATAGAGAATTTTTAAATACTACTACAATATATAACGGAAGATGTTTTTCGCGCTACCAAAAGTAGAAAAGATTTTGCAACAGTACTTATTTTTGTCCACACATATATAATCTAAGGATGTAACTAGCTAGACATATAGTGACTTGATTAGTGGCTGATTAACATAGCTCAACGCTCATGGTTAGTATAATACACGTACTTAAAATTATGAACTGAACTGCAATAAAATATAAATATGCGCAGGTTACTATTAGCATAAGGAAAGGAGATGACAGTGTGGTTTGGGCTGCTACTGGTTGTGTATAAAAATATTAATCAATTTGTACTCCAAATTTTGGAATAAGCTTGTACTTTATGTACTGACATTTTAAAGTAAAGGTGACGAGTTGAATTAAAAGCGCGTCATAAAAAAAGGGTCTAAGCCTACATAACTTAGGGCAAAGCTGCTGTTATCCATTTTAAAATTATGGTTGGTAGGGTATAGTCTTCAATTGAAACCAAAAATAAAATGGGCACATGTTTGACAGTTTGATTTTAGAATTATCTTGGATAACATGTGCCAAATGAACTGGTAGAATTATTGAAGCTTTGAATTGGCTATAAACTTATCAGATCAGAATATAAACCAAGAGCCGAAAATGTATTTTTATTTTACAGCTTCATGCTGTAAACATTATGAAATTTCTAACCAGAATTTTTTGTCTTAGGAGAGGTACAAGCAGCATCTGCATTTATAACTAATCGAATTGAATTTTTCGTTTATTTGAAAAATTGCGATTGCAGCTGCAATTTTGTAATTTATCTACTACTATATCAAAATGACTTATAAATAACCTGTAGAGAACTTTCTCCTACTTGTTAGACTAAAACATGCTCATTAAATTCATATCAGGATCTGCTGTGTATTTTTACCCTTCCTTCTTCTATCTATCTTATCTATATTATAATGTAATAATTCTTATCAGTGTCAATTTTTAAAATCAATTTTTCTGTGAGCTTCGTGCCGTTTTGCCTAAAAGTTGATACAATTGTTATATCTTACGCATGCTAATTTAAGTTAAGATTTGCTATCTAATAAGTTTTGCTGTTTGACATTCATAATTTATTTCTAAAGACAATTGTTACTGTTGATTTTTATATACGATGTACAAGCATCCGTTTGAATGTGAGATTTTAATAGAACTACGCGACAGTAGGATAGAATGGAGAACGCTAAAATGAGATTTAATATTTTGTGAGGTGAAAGTCAAAAATGCTGTACATTTTAAATGAAAATGTTACATTTGGTTTTATGGAAGAAAAATAGACATAAGAATAGACACGCAGTACAGTCTACTAACTGGAGATCAGGTTCACACTTTTTTGCAGCGTCATTTAGTTAATTACGGAAATCCACTCCGCATTACATCATGGTAAATTGGTATTGGATTTTATTAGCGTGTTTTTCTGTCAGCCAAAAAAATGAAGGCTGCTGTCCGCATTACATTCCGAGTCTAGTCCTCCAGCACAATTGTACCTAAATGAAATTGAGCTATAAAAGTATGACGGAGCAAAGTGAGAGTATCTCTTATCGTTTTTAAAACAAGTTGAAGTTACAAATCAGTTGTCAGTTGCGTTTTATTTCTAAAAGAAAGCTGGTGAAAGTTGTATGCTGCTAATTGCCCTGCACTACAAGGGTGCAATATTAATTGAACGGTTTCAGTTAGTCTTGTGTAAACTTTAACAATGTAGAATGATTATAGTTAACGATGATTACTTAATGCATGTTCAGGTATTTTGAGCACAGATAGAATGTTAACTTCTGTGCTGTCCACGTAAACACAAATTAGTTTGTCTATGTAATGCTGCGGTAATGGTGATAATAAAAACCTTATTTATTTCAAAGAAAGTATTCAGCCTACATATATGCTTCAATACAATTGGATTTATTTGACTTCTTATATAAGAGCATGATCAATCACGAAAATGGCATACATGATTAATTTCAAAGGCATATCATTCTACTATGATTGCTCATAAGGAGAGAAGATAAACTTTAATTTTTTTATGTTTATGTTGTTTCGTTTAGTTTCCAATTTTCATAAAGAAAATGTGGCATCCGTAAAAATGCATTTTGCCAAGCTTACCCTTTTGCCACCGAACGCTGGCTGTTCAGGGCCCCCGATAGTCATTTAAAATTCATACATATGCAATATGGTATTAATTAAAACAAGCACACACATGAAGACAGGAATACTGATCTTACTCACGGAAGTCAATTTGTTAGTTAATAAGGTTTTATTTAGTTAAGCGCATATTATTCAATATACATAGTCAAATAGTACAGTAATAAATAAATCGATATACATATCATCAAGGAATACTTTTACTTTACAGGACATTTCTGGTTATCTTAGGCACTTAGATTTCCAATTTCATAAAATTACAGCATTTAAAAGTTTACAAGGAATAGAAATGAAAAAAGTTTACGAAAATCCAAAGTGGATGTTATTTGGCACTAAATATAGAATCCAATATGGGTTAATTGGATTGAATGTCGAATGGAAGTTAAAATATGTTTCACTTGCGAAACAAATGGTTAAATGGTAATTTCTCAACAAAATGATAAGCAGAAGCTGCTTTAAAAACTCATGTTGTTACTGATGATTGTTAGCCCTGAAATTTGATACAGAGTTCAACTGACTGAATCTGAAACCACTAAAAAAGGCACCATCTCGACTTGAAAAAGAGTAACCTTTGACCATGTAAAAGACACCCTGTAAATACTGTTTTGCTGCTAACTTCTCGAAATAATCGGTAAAGTTGATTGAATTTCAGTACCTACAAAATTTTGTAGGTTAATGCATCCGGGAAAACGAACACGGCACCGGTGGACAGAAAATCGGTATATGCGCAGGCTTTATGGCACGTTTTTGTACTTGGCGAACAAGTTGTAGAGAACACGCAGTGTAGACTTTAAGTCCAGGTTGACAATATCTAGAACAGATTTCGATGTAAATACTACAAATTAGTTTAAAATTCGAAAAGTATTACTTAATTTTGTAAAATCGTATTAAAGGCAAACCTTCTGGACGAGCTTTAGGCTTGGAAAGCCCGGCATCTTGCATCAGCTCAAAGGCAAATGACACGTTGAATACTTTCTGTTCGAAATCTTTCGGAGTCAAGTGGAAGTCATACAGCGGCACAAAATATCCTTCCAGCAGACCCATTAATAGAGTTAGGTATACACCATCGTGAAACTGGGATTCAATTTCTGACACTTCAAGATTAATCCGGTTAAGATGTTTGTTGACAAATGTGAGTAGGCTCTGATATTTTAAAAATAATTTCACTGCATAATATTTCATCTTTAATGTGACTTTTATATAGTTAGTGATCTTGCAAAACAGTACCTTCTTTACTACTTGGAGCTTATCCGGAGCATGATCAAGGAGAGCATCAAATGCGTCACGCTCGCATCTCATTCCGAATTCATCGTACGTGGAAGTGATCTCTTCTGTCACCCTTCGATGTTCTAGCTTTCCACCACGTTTCTATAATGAAGAGAGATAAACCCCTTTTTAGTCCAAGAGGGCGCGAGTCTAACTGAATTGTTTGGAAAATATTTTCCAATTAAATATACCTTCACCACAACGGTGTCCACTGTAACGTTCTCAGGAAGACGGAGGGGAGCTCGAAAGTACCGAGCCAAA
The DNA here is from genome assembly GCA_027744115.1 of Acrocyrtus sp. NNG-2020. Taxonomy (NCBI): domain Eukaryota; kingdom Metazoa; phylum Arthropoda; class Collembola; order Entomobryomorpha; family Entomobryidae; genus Acrocyrtus; species Acrocyrtus sp. NNG-2020. The sequence goes on along the minus strand of JAHZND010000815.1, from coordinate 19,255 downwards.
TGTACAAGCAAGTGCAAAATTGCTACAAGACTTTTGGAGTGGATTGAGTCAACGCTCCATTTTTGGTTTGACCATCGTGGTAGACCCAGGACTTGATTGGTATGGCCCAGAACTACTTGGAGCTTGTGTCGCTGTCCCTCCTCCGACTGGGTAACTTCCGGAACTTCCAACTTGTTGCCCGTAAGCTTTTCTACAGAAAGTTTATATGAAAATATCTTTAACAAGCTATTCTTTTCCCTTTCTAACCACATATCAGGAAGCCTTCTAATCGTAAGATAAATTATTATTTATTACCGAGAAGCTTCTGAAGAATCTGCCCATCGTACAAATCATCCTCAATACTTTTCACGATAATTCGCTGATCGGCCAGCTCATCATTGATCCAGTCAATCAAGAGTCCGACAAGATTTTGCAACCGTGGATCTGCGTAGCTTCTCCTCTCAATTAGCAGTCGCTCTTCTCCCTCCGCTAATAATTTTAAAATTATAAATTACTTTACTTGAAATTTTACACAGACAAATTGAGACAACTTGCGGTTTCAATCAATGTAGATACCCAAATCGTAATCCTCAGGAGAAATATCAAATTGCGTGGGATGACCAGGGGAGTCGATTGCATTTTTTCCTTCTTCTTCGAAAGCTTGGACTGTAAATACAAACTCCGTTTCAGTTTCCAGTACGTCTCATAACACAACTCAACCTATTTACGGTTGTACTTTGTACGTGCCCCCCTTTAAAAACCTCTTACATAATTGTATCCTCACCTTCTTTTATTCGTTTTTTTCGCCCTAAAGTTCCAAACTTGTCCCAGAAGGATTCCTCCTTCCCCTCATCCTTCTTTGGGGTTACAGGTCGTGGAGACTTGGATCTCGGAGAGGCCATGCCCAATTAAGGATTGATGAAGGACTGCTACAAGGCAATTTTTTAATCACTTCTTTGCGAATCCCATAAATGATAAAAGCCACAGCAGCACATTCACTCTTCCCTTGAATCTACTACTGCCTGGGTGAGTGAGTGAGTTCATAGGCAAAATCTCGTCACCAAAACCAAAACCCTTTCGCTGTACAATGTACTACATAAGAATGTGTGGGTGTTCAGCCCATGTCCACATTATTATGAGCTTGCATCCTTTTGTGCAATGTGGAGTGCAAAGAAGAGTATTATAACATGTTCTGTTTTTTGTGTATGATCGCTATCGTATAGACATAGAGTTAAAATACGAAGAAGAGTAAGAAAGAATATGTAGGCATATAACATGTAATAGCAATTTAGGTTTTTTGATGGAAAACTCTCACCTCACCCTCCACGATGTTTTCATAATTGAGCCAGTCGTACTAACAAAATCTAAGAAGAAACTTTTGCAAAGACAAACATTCGCTATATTATTGCTGACACGCTGAGTGTTCGACGGATTAGTCAGCATTAGTTATGATGCAAATAATATAAGGTATGCAATTTTTTGCTCACTGTGCCAGTGGTCCACTATTTGAGAATCCCTTTTTATAAGGACAGCTCGCAGTTACTCAACAGCTCATTTCAAATTCAGCTAACTCTGCGTCCGAAAGATTGATATTTCATAAATAAAAATTCTGCATTTAGTCTGCAAGTGTTTTGGGTGTCTGCCCCACCGTTCCTCCCACACAAACATTGGAAGTAGGTATGCAAGAAAATAATATGAACATGTCTTGATGTGGATTTCTTTATGCTTTTTGCTCTCCGACTGAAGATTTAAGCCATCAGATACAGGCGAATATGTACTCGAAAGTCTATCATGAAATTCAGAACCCAGTGATATGCTTGAATGAACAGATTACATAAACGCTTAAATGAGCTGACAAGGGGGAATGTCAACCAGCCTTTGAATATATTTAGTAAATCATTATTTTTGTTCGAGCATTTGCAGGAGAAAACTCATCTCAGGGTAGTATTACTGTCATTGGGAGATTATTATACACACTTCAGTTTTAAGAACCACTACCATAAAATAATGTATTTTTATTAAATTTAATGTCTCATGAACATGAATTCCATCCAAATAAGCTATACTAGTGATTAACTTATGCTGTATGTACGTATGTACATATGTCAAATTCATCGGTTAAATCTAATTTTCTCACACTGCCCCATAACCCTAATTCTAAAACATATATATTACGCATGCACACCTATGTACCTCAGTGTTGATTACAATGACATTTGACATGATCATGATAATCAAAACGAGATTGACAATACAAAGTTGAAGTAGCTATTCAGTCATCTTTTAGATAAGTCTTTTGTCATGTAATTATTATTAGTCGCTGTAAAACAATAAAACGAGTACCTAGTTGGACAACTGCAACTGAGCTTTTATAATGGAAGTAGGTAAGTACCTTAGTGCTTACTGAAAAGTGAAAATACGAATGGGAGAAATATAATCATTAAATAACTGAAGTCCACATCCAAGCAGGCCAATTTCAAGATTCTAGCTAAGAATAGACGGAAAAGTCTTTTTTGACATAAGGAAAATTGGAAAAGTCGGGGATATTCGCATCAATCGGCAACTTACAATGAAGTCTTCAAAAGGTGCCCTTTTCCGGGGTGGCGCATTTCTTGGAGTTTGCTCACTTTTTTTCTATCTTGGCATTGGCATAGCTGGAGCACAAATGAGCACAAATCCTCGTAAAATATTCTTTTAAATCTCTTAACTAAATGCTAAGCTTTCGTTGGAACATATTTAATTATAAATGTCATTAATAAACTGCGTAGGACTATGTGGCGGCTATCAAAGGGAGTCGCGAGGCTACATCGATTTCAAATTCGATGAAAACACTGCACCACCTGGAACTGCCATGAGGAATAAAATTTGCATGTGGACTATTTCTCCATCAGTCCCTTCTGAATTTATAAAATACAATATGACAATTAGAAATGCAAATTTAGACTGTAAGCCAGACGGTGTTAGTGGTGGAGACTCGATAGCCATAAACTACTTTGATGTTGCTGCAAATAGGTCTAACATGGGGGAGTCTCACCCCGGCAAAAATCCGTAATGACTGTTCGAATTTTTTAAAGTGCACTGCACAACTGAATTGGAATAGATCTTCATGCATTGTTTTGCTAATTAACAACTTTAAGGGTTTGCTTACAATCCAATGAAGTCTGGCAAAGAACAAATGTTGAGGGAACGGTGATGGTCGTGATTCTATACGTAGAAGAAGTAGTGTATGGTAAAGGATTTTACTTGGAATGGGAAGGTGAGTTTTACATTTAGTAAAATGCTCTAAAAAAGTGATTTCCCAGTCCCACGTTTAATCAATTTCTGGTTGTATCAGAGGGTTACGAGGCCAGATTTCCCGGTTATAACTATACGGTTAGAAATACATACTACTCTTATGGAAGACCAAGTGTTGCCCCAAATCCCTACTTTGCTGCTGGATTTCGACAAAATGAAATAGCCACTTTCGGATTTGTGAAAGCAAATTTTACAACGGGCTACACAATGGAGATGAACTTTTGGAAAATTCAACACTGTGAAGGTCAAGACGATTGGCAGACATGTGGTGATAATTACCTTACTCTCTACTCAATTGAAAATAATGGAATGCTAAAGCTGGAAAAACAGTAAGCACCTACCTAACATACCCTCTTAATAACTTGGTAATAGGCGTACGATGTATTTATTTTCGAAATGTATTCTAGGTGGTTCCAAAGTGCTGAGGATACGGAATTTATTTATAGTCCAAATGGGTTTTTTGTTATTGTAAAAATTGAGAATAAGTTTATGGCAGGTGGAAGGTTCACTATGTTTTTCGATACTATCCGAGCATAACAAACAATTTCAATGGTGAAGGGGTAACCTATGTAAAAATCACGTAATTGAATATATATGAAACGCAGTATTCTAGTATAAAATGTAACTTTCTAAATGTTTATTTTTATTTCTTTAGTCGACATACACACAGTATGTAAATTAGTAATTAGTCTGCAATTGATATTCATTGTTTATGGTTTTGACGAAAATAAAGTCTCAAATCCTCCTGGGAGCAATGAAATTAGTCCGTTTCGGTAGCCCACCGCAATCACCTGCCCAGTAGGCGACCATGATACCTTTTTTAAAACAAAATTAACAAGTTATTTCAAATTACATGAATTATTTACAAAATATTTCCAATTTAAAGCATAGTCTAACCTTATTAATTCGCACATAAGGCTGAAATCGCACATACTCCTCCATTTTTTGGATTTCCAAGTTTGTGACAGGAACCGTTGTATTAGGCTTTTAACAGATACATATTGTATAATAGTCAAGGAATACAAGTATAAAAAGTTAAAAAGTAGTAGTAGAATAAATTTAGAAAGCTTACGCGCTGCTTAACAAAGGAAAAGACCACTTTGGGTTCCTCGTCTCTAATGTCAACATCACATACTGGAATCAGTCCATCCTTTTTCTTTGGCTCATATATAACACTTAGCTCATCGGAATTGACTATAGCTGATTCATTATTTTCATCGTTAGTAGAAATTGGGGCTTCACTCTGACTCTGAGCATCGTTATTTGATATGATATTTTGCATTACTCCAAATGGACCCAACTCAGTGTTATTTTCTTCCTCCAATGCAATATCATCATCCAAAGTCGAAGGAAGTGGTTTGAATATTTGCGATCCACCAAACTTTGCTTCAAGCATTACCGAGTACACACCCTTTTCTTCATCAACACCTAAACGTTGAAAAGCTTTTGAGCTGTATACTTCAGTCTGCAATTTCTTTACGTTTACGACAAAATCGGAACTGGAAACCTTCGTGTAACTATCTGAATCCACTTGTAGTGTAGAAAGAATCACCTTTCAAGTAAATGAATAAATAAAGTTACAGTATACCTTACGATGATCACATCGAAAGGATTAGATTCTGAGATACATAGGTATACATATGGAACAGTACCAAATTTTTCTTTTTCCTATTCCGGTCGAAATCGCACTCACGCCAAAACCAGTCATAATAGGTGACACTTGCTTTTCCATCATCCGTTCCGTGAACAATTAACCCGTGGTAAAAATCCAGTGACTGGAAAATAAGACCCAATAGAAAATACTTCTTTGGAATTATATTCGTATGTAACGTCGAAAATAATTTTAAACAATGAGTATTCTTTTAGCTCACGGTAAAGTTGAAGTAATCTGCTGATGTAGGTCTCCCACCAGAACTTCCCACAGGAAACACTCTCACATAATTATGCATCGAACTTTGATAGCTATTTTATTTCAAAAATATATTCATGATTAATGTAATTGCATTTTTATTTTATTCGTTTCTTATAAAAATCATGCAAAAACTGCGAGTTCTTACGCAATGTGTGATTCACAGGAAAGGGCTTGATGCATCCAACCTCGTATCCAACACATGTCAAGACACATTCCTGTTCTTTTAGTCTCTCTTAGCATGCGAGTCTCCACGTCCCATACCTTTAAACATCTATCTTGCCCAGCAGATACAAGATATCGAGAATTTTTCGGATCAAAGCAAAGTCCTTTAACAGGGAGCCGATGTCCACTAAAAGTCCAAAATGGATTAATCACAGTAATTCTGTCTGGCCCATCCGTTTCAGTGGCAGTTAGGAGTGAGGACTCTGTTTCTAAGTCATACACTGCAATTGTCCCATCTGTATATCCTGCAGCCAAATACCTTAAAATAGCCAATATTACACGGATCACTAAACAAATAAAATTGGTAAAACAGTACGCAGGTAAGTATAATAGGTTTAGTACGACAAAGTGGTTATCTAGACTTTTGAGACAAAAGTACAATAACTTATGAAGCATGGGAAATGGCAGCGTACTACAAGAATGAGTGATATACCTGTGATCTTCATGCCAATCAAATTTAGTAACGTTTCCTGTGTCGTCTTCAACTGCTGATTCGTGTATTTTTAAACAGATTTCAGGCGTCTTAACGTAAACTTTTACTCTTCATTGGCGTCATCGAGAGTAACAAGAAATAGGAAAATTAAAATATCAAATCATCAGCTGTCACCTGGTCATGATCAACTTACGCTGACTTTAATGAGTAATTAAAAAGTACTACGTCTGTATATGAGCAAATAAAAACTTACCGATGTCCTTCCTTGTACTCGTAATTAGGAGGCAGTCGGAAATCTTCTATTCGTACAGCCATAATTCGTATTGTAGAATCCTCACATGCCACAGCTAAATATCCAATCCGGCAGTATACATCCACATCAGCAAAGTTTTCATTGGGGCTATAGGAGTCCATGATGTCAGGATAGAAGCTGCTCCACTGAATATGTGTAGCGTAACCCCACTTTAGTCCGATGATCAACTGCAACTGGATCAGGTTATCTGAAGAGCAACTATAAATTTGAATACAACCTTTTCTCTTTTTGAACTCGAGAGAGTCAATTTCCTCTTCCAAATCTTTGCCTGTTGAAACGGCAAGAAGTTGTCCACAAGGATGCCAACTCATTGATAGCACAGGACCGCCTGTGTGGCATAGGGAAGACTTAGGTGTACTCGGATTCGAATCCAAAGAGATTGCTTCCCCCTCAAACCAAGCCAATCGATGATAACTGCTGTTGTCATCTCCCGTAACACACTTAAACTCGACGGACTTCCTGTGTACTGGGAGGTAACTTTCAATTTGCTCTTTTGTTGACAGTTCGCCTTTAAACTTATTATCTAGCATGTGGAGAAATGAATCCTTGTGATTTCTTACGGGATCATCCCAAGCCTTTCCCTCAGAGTTGATATTTTCCAAAAAGTTTAAGGAAAGGTTACAGTAATCATTACAGTCTAACTCTCCGCGAGAACGGTTTCGAGCGTTTGACTTCCTAGATGCTGATGAATTGAAAACACTACTTTCCTCATCAGAGGTAGATTCGTCAAGGCTATCATCCTCATCATCTCCCTCAGTACTCTTAGCGTTCTTTTTAGAATCACCATCTCTTTTTCGAAGACTAGTAAAAAGTATTGATAATTTGATGTTAGCATTCAAATTGATTAAAAATAATAAAAATGGATTCAGATTTATTTTATTTATAAACTTACAGATGTGAAGAGCCACGTTTTCCGCTCCTGGTGATTTGCTTAAGGCCATCAGCACCTACTGATGTCTACGTTAGTGAGAATCAATCAAACGGTACGGTTACCCCACAATATATGTAGCTCATGTATTTTAAGTATTTAGGTATATGAATTTATTTTCAGTGAAGCTATTATCATGATCATGTAATAAATATAAAAATATCACATATACAATGACGATAAGGAAAATTGATACTTACATCTACCATCGACTTTGCTTCATGTGATTTTTTATGCCATGGTAGATTAGGTAAGGAAAACTTCCCGTGGCAAATTTCACATTCGATTAAGACTGCATCCAATTCCTAAACAAAAAAAAATATTAATTAAATACTAAATTACAATAATCATATTGATTCGTTAGTTAGTTTACCTCTTGCGTCCTTCCACAGGTGTTCATATGATAGGCTAGGCCCAGTGTGCTTTTGAACTTGGAGGTGCATTCTAGCCGTGGGCATTCAAATGTTGTTGCGTTAGTTAATCGTTTGAACTCATTCAATTTTCTGGCAAAATATTTATGGTCCATATAAGACAAATCCTAACACAAAAGAATAAAAACATTCAGCTATTATTGATAGTGTTGGCCATTTGGCAATAGTGTAACTCTATTCACCAATATTCTGTTCACCTCATCACCTTATCATGTCTAATTTGTTAATGTCTATAGTACTTTTACATTTTATTTTAATCAAATAAAATTTTTAAGTTAAAAGTTAAACTACCTTCTCTTCCTTCTCCTGATTTGTTATCGCTGAGTTCATATGATATTGAATATTATGAAGTTTAAATTTACGATAGGTGAGTTGAGGACAGTCCAAACATTTCGAGCAGGTAACGATGTCGCTATCATTCTCCTCAGCGCGCAAACTTTTCTCTAGTCTTTTTATGACAGCGTCTGGAACTCCTTTTTTACCCTTAATAATCCAATTAGCATATGCATTGTCCAAATCACATGACTTGGGCTTAGCTCGACCACGACCTCGGTGTACCACATGCTCCTCCCTGCTCTCATCATCTGATTCATTTCCTGCCTTAGCAGCTGGTTTCTTCCGACCTCGACCTCGACCTCGATTTCCTCCCATGTTTTCTAACTAATGTGATATGCACTCTACGTAAGAATTAAGAATGATGGATTTTTTGTAAAAACTGCTACGACATACACCTGGAATCTGAAGGATCACTTGACACTCATCGACAGCTGTTTACTCAGTCATACTTAGTCATTAATCAAATCATTAATCACCATTTAGCTATTACTCTCATTCGTTTGATGTTTCTACTTTTATTAAGTATTAAAAAGACATCCCTTGTCCCTTACTGCCTTTGTCTTAAGTTGTCAGTTTATAAAAATTACAAAAATGAAAATAATGTATTGTAATATCGCTATTCGCTGTGCTCAATTTTTAACTGCTACAAAAAATTTAACTATCCTAGAGCCTAGTCAGTCCGAGTTTTACGCTTCGGTTTTTTGCCCTTTGGTTTTGAGGATGAATTTTCCTCCTGTGGGGGAGGATCCGTATTATTTCCGAGCAAGAGTTCACGAACAAATTTGAAGCGTGACAGGAAGCAAATCCAAACTACCCACCAGCCAAACACAACAAACGCACAAACAAACGCGAGAGCCAACAGGACAGACAGGAGAGTGACTGTCCATCTGGAGATGAGTGAGTCCTGTTTGAAGAAAGACTGGATCAGATCAAAATTAACTGCACTCAATGCACCTTCGACCCATGAGCGTACCGAAGTCACAACTTCCGCCCAATCAAATTGGGAAGCGTTAGGTGCTTCCAGGGATGGCGTCTGTGGAAAAGAACTCATCGCGTTTCACAACGACACCAATACCATTTTCAGTTTTCTGAATTGGAGACCTCTGCCAACTGTCAACTGCCTCTTGTTGATATGAACTTTGTGAAAAAAGAAACTTTATGGCTATTATTAGACTTAATACGTAGTTAATTAATGAGGTTGAAATTCCCTGCAGTAATCAACTTGTCAACTTGTGGGATGTACAAAGGGCGATCATCAGACCAGGCACGAACAATAACCACTCACAAAAGACTAAAGACACAGTAAATGCGATCTACATTTACCTGCATGTTCTGTACTGCGTATCAGTAAAGAATATTACAACAATAACATTACTCAGCTCTCTCCCGCCAGTGTGATTGGGGCAAAATGGGATTAAATCTGTGTAGTGGGCATGGACTGCGGACGACAAATTAATTATGTAGCTGGAAAGGAATTTTGGGTTTCGGTTTCTGGGCAGAGAGAGCAGTGAGCAGTTGTGTTGTACAACCAAAAACCCAAGGAAATCGACATTTACGAAGTTTGGTTTAGACCATCATCCTATCATCCAATCATCCTGCCTTCTTTTCAATGGACATTGAGCTATGTGCTTGATTTTCATGAGATGAGATGTTAATAAGTTTATTTATGTAGTAAAAGAGTAGGACAACGTGTGTGGTCCGAGTTAACAAGAGAAAACCTCTGAGAACTCTTCTGAAGTCAGTGAAGTTGAGTGAGCAGTATAGTGGTAGTAGTGGATGAGGGATGCATTATGCATTTTAGCGTTGTTGGTTGGCTTTTCTTCTCGGAACTTGTGTGCTGAGTTGCGGAGTGAAGAGAAACGAGGTACCTGCAAAAGGCTGCGTTGCTCGTTCTTTGTATTGCTCCGGTTGCGTCTTTTCCGTGCTTTTTTTGGAAAGAGTCGAGGTAGGGGAGTAAACATGTACAGAGAGATGCGGACATGGGATATGGATAGAATTTTTTTAGAATAGCTCAACTCTTCTCTTTATTGTCTTGCCTTTAGAAATGTAAGCGCAGAGGAGCATTCAACAGGCTGAAGCATGGTTTATTTTGCTTTATTTGTCATGTTTTGTTTTGGTTAATTCGGTTAATTGTTGATTTAATTTCTTGATTTGCCGTGCATCAGTATATTCGTTTGTTTTTTCCTATGTAAAGGGTTGTTTTGAATGTTAAATTAGCCGAGTTTGCTCCTTTTGGTGCTACGTCTGCGTTAGTAAAGTTTCTAGGTTCCACTGACCTAGAATTTGTTTTTGTGCACTGTAAATATCACAATTAGTGGAATGTCAAGTAACATGTCCATAGTTCATGCAGAGAAGCTACGACGGTGAGGGCGAGGTAAGTCGATACAAATGACAAAGAAGAACTCGATTTTTGTGTATGTAGTTAAGAGATTATGTAGCTGAGAAGTGAGAAATTCGCGAACGCTTGCTTATTGAATTTGAACACAATTGTAATTATTTCTCTTGTGGTTTTCTATAATTTGCACCTTTTGTAGGTCGATGCAATCTAGTAAACTGTAAAGAAAATGGAAGAGGTACCTGTCAACCGGTGGCATTGAACAAAATAGCCTAATGTTGATACCCGGCTCATCGCTATTCGGTTTGATGGGAGGTTTATATATCAGCGCCATAGTATGCATAGTCAGCAATTGGAATATTAGCCAGCAGCAGTAGAATTTATATCAGGAACGAAGTCCCTTCTGGAGTGGAGTAGAACAGGATGATGGCTCGCATGACTGGAATGCACATTTTATTGCTCTCTTTACTAAGCTCATCCGTCACGGAAAGTGTTCGGAGTGGCTCTTCAAATGCATTTGGTGAGTCTACATCTGACAACAATTGTCGCAGGAAAACTAATAAACCATGTCAGGAGATGCAAACGCCGTTATGCTTTGGTGTGAAAATGCCTTACTCATTCACCAGCAATGAGTTGGTCAATGAAAATTTTACACAGCAACAAATGCAGGTAATCTTTTAATTTGTACTGACCATTGACCAATGCGCAAAGAATATGGTGCATAATAATGTTTAGTAATTTAGTAATTATCGTGTTTGATCTTGTTTATCGCAGAATGATATGAAGCGGTGGGAAGGGTTACGAAACGTTCCAAAATGTTGGGCAGTAATTCAGCCACTGCTTTGCTCTGTCTACATGCCGAAATGTCAAAATGACTATGTAGAACTACCTCCGCAAGAACTATGCCGTATTGCAAAAAACCCATGTCGCGTAATTGTTGAGGCCTTGAAGGAATGGCCGAGCGTTCTTAAGTGTGAGGATGACGCTAAATTTACTACTGCTTGCAAGGTTGGGTAGAATGCAAACGTTAAATTCACCTTGTTTAACTTTGAACTTAATTTTGTACGAATAATAACGTCTTGAAATTGTTGGCATTTCAGAACAATGAAATTAGAGAACTTCGTTTCAATACATCAGCTACTTGTATGGATCCAATGAGGGAGATGCAGAGCGAGTTCAACTATTACGACGGTTTTGAAGGATGTGCACTAAATTGTACTGATCCTTTGTATTCCAAAGAGGAACATGATAGCGTCTCTAATTTAATCAAATATTTGGGAACACTATGTCTCTGTGCGAATGGCTTTGTGCTGGTAAGAATTTATGTAATTTTCGGTATACAATGCACATGTAAATGTGACGACATACTTCATTTGTCATTAAAGAATTGAGAATCAAGTTACTTTACTTGATTGAATATTTTTCTCATAACTTACTTGCAGGCAACCTTTGCATTGGATTGGTCATCGGCTAGGGTATATCCTTCTGTAGCTCTGTTTTGGGTAAACCTGTGGTATTTTGTTGCAACTATAGGTTGGATGGTTCAGTTTTTACCTAACACGAAAGAGGACATAGTCTGCAGAAAGGATTCTACAATTCGTAGAAACGAGCCTGGGTACATTATTAAGTTTAACAGTAGTAATGAAAACTGATTCTTGGTTTAATATTTTATTTATAATTGATGTCCGTAAATCCTGTGATTCCAGGTCTGGAGAAAACATGTTTTGTCCCATGATTTTCAGCATTATCTACTTTTGTTCTATGTCAGCATTGGCGTGGTTATTAGTATTTGCATACGTATGGTTCCTAACGTGCAATGCTGTCGGTAAGTGCTTTAGTGCAGATATAGATGTGTTTTCATGTCATGCTGAAGTTTTAATTATCAATTTTAATCTTAAATCAAACATTTATAGGAAGGATTCGTGAGAGAATTGACAAAAAGAAACTGTATTTTGTCGTATTTGCAATACTAGTGCCTCTTGTGTTGACAATACTTTGCTTGTCAGTGGGACAGGTACATACTTCATTTGTTTGTTTTTTAATTACCTCAGGGCAATTAAACTTAATTGCCCTGAAGAAATATACAAGTTAACATATATAAGTTTATTTACTTGCTCTTTATAGGTGGACGGAAGTAGCATTACTGGAATTTGTTTCGTGGGCATTAACGACTCCTTTGCAAGAATCACATTGTTAGTAGCCCCCTTGGGAGTTGCGTGCGTTGTAATGATGATTTATTTCTGGCGAGGAATATATCGACTTTTAAGTGTTACTCTGTCATCATCCGACTTTATATCTGACAAAGGGCGCGCAGAAATAAAATCGAATGCCACTAGAGTTGCTGTATTTAGTTTGGCACTTTCGGCAGTTGTGATAACTTCCCTGGTATCTCAGTTTCGATTAATGAATGCAAAGCCTGTCTGGGAAAAAAGCTTACGGGAATATTTATTGTGAGATATACTAACTAGATCTATCAGACCAGAACAGTTTGAGTTTATGCGTTTTCTTAATAAAACTGATGTGGAGGTGTTTGAATTTATATATACAGTTGCAAAATGAGTCTACTTGACGTGGCGGAGTGTGAAATTTCTGAAAAGGCTGACGTCTCTTTAACTGTTTGGAACGTGGTCGCTTTCTTTATGGGTGGCCTGCTTGTATCATCATGGGCTTGGACATCAGCTTCTTTAAGAACTTGGAAACGATTTTTTAAAAGGTGCTTAATATTTTGTAAAAATATTTTTACAAATGGTACGAAATACCTAAGTATTTAGTATGTTTGTTTTGTATTCTCTATGGAGTGATATGGTAGAACTGGTAGTAGTGGTAGTGTTGTCATGTCCGAAGCTTGAAGCACGTTCAAATGTTTTTAATTCTAGGCGTTGCGATTCAAACGATTCTGACCCTCTGCAGCCTAATATGCAGAGACACCGAGTAATTCAACAAGCGTTTGCTAAACGAAATCAATTACCTCAAACTGGACGGTTAAGTTTGAGCCTGCAGAGCACACATGATGACCCCATGGGACTTAATAAACTTCTTGACCCTACTCATTTGTGCAAGAATGAAGACTTGGAGCAGTCGCATCATTTAAACCACACGAACACCGGAACTGATGCAGATGATATTAACAGTGAGTGGGCTGCTGCTTTGCCTCATTTACTCTCCAGGAGAGGTGCTTTAATTCCACCTCATTCCTCCAATTCAGTTTCTTGCGTATCAGAAGACTCTCGTCGCCCATCGTGTGACTCGGCTATGTCAGAATTTGCTGCGAGGAATTTACAAAGTTCAGGCTCCGTATATGAGAAAGGAGTATACAAAAAGTAAGCCATTTTGAATTTCATATGCATTGTGTTGGAGCATGCATATAAGTAGTCTGGCTAGCCTGGGAGTTTGTTATTTCTTACATGGTTTTTGTTTATACCTTGAAGAAGCAGAAGGGACTGGTTTCGCATGTCAAAACGGAGAAGTGGGAAGAGTTGGGGTTATCCGTGGCGGAGAGGCAATGCAGGAAGCTCATCGTCATTGGAGAGCAATCCTGGATCTCAGGTAACATTCAATTTTGTAACATACCTATTAAGCAGAGACTGAAGATGCAATTTTGTTCAACGAATAATATGATAAGGAAATATGTAGGCTTGGGTTTCGAAATACATGATATTGCTTAATTTCACAATTGACTTTGCATGTATGTATTCTTGTAGATTTTGCCCGCAATTACTGCCCTAATCGACAAAAGACTTAAGATGAACGGGGAAGACGGTCAGTCTGAAATGCCAAGTGGTCAGCAGGTTCAGCCAAGGAAAGCTATCATAATGCGAGAACTTGCAGTACAAACTAGTTTAGAAAATCTGTACACTCCAAAACTCAATGGGAAACAAGGCAGTGTTTCAACAAAGGACATGGCAACTCAGTCCAGTCTTGTTAGTTTGCATGAGATTGGAACACAGACGAAGAAATCAGCAACGAAAAAGAAAGAGAAGAAAGATAAGTCAAGAAATGACTGTAAGGAAAACGAACACGTTCAAAGCAATAGAGGACATTCTGAAGATGTAGAGGATCCCGTCCTGAAATTACTTAGTCCAGTTTAAAAATATTTGTTATTTTATAGTTTACAAAGATCTGAAAATTTGCCAAACTCTTGCCGTCATTATAATAATTTTCTAAAAGTTCCTAAAACTGTATGTTGTCACATATTTGTTTCCCCAAAAGAAAAGTCCTTATTGGTGTTATAAATCACATACTTCATACATAAACCAAGGGGAAAATCTTATGACAAGGCAAAATTCAGTATCAAACGAATTCCAAACTTCATGTTTTTAATGCACAATCCATTGCACATACCATGAACAATACTTCAAATAGCTGCAATTAAGCAAACAATCTTCAAAAATCCATTTAACGAGATAATCGTGTAAATTATTGAAATTACTCAAATTGCCGTATTTTCGTAATACATCCAACATTATTAATTGTTAGTTATTGATTTAAGTTATTTTAATGGTAAGGTATTTTATATGTCCCGTGCAATATATGAATTACTGAAACAGGTATGTATTTTATGATTGAGATTATATAACGAAGTATAAACACGGTAGTTAAAGGATAACGCGTAAACTAGTTATTAATATATAGATCTGTAAGTCTTGTATGAACTGTTTTGAAAAAAGGATGAGGTTTTATTATGTGCCTTATTTGGTGTGCCTACTTTTAGTTTTATCTATGTATCTATCTCATTAATGTACAGTATGTCACATCAGTATTCATTGTTGCATGATCTGAAGCTAGAATATGTAGTAACTATTTTATTAATTTTATTGTGTATTATATTTTCTACGTATTAATTTTGTTATACAAAATACAATACAAACTGAACATGTACTCTGGGCGCGTGTCCAAATACCCAGTGCATAATACAACGAATACTCCGGATGTGAATCGAATTAAAAGTAAAAAAATCAATCTACACATATGAGCAAACTAAACTGTGCTGAAGTCGCTTTTCATGTACTATAAACGGTAATATTAGGAGGGAGACCGTTTTAAGGAACAGAATAGATATGATTGACTAAATCAGCCAATACCAAATTGGAAGTTCCAATTGCAAGCACGCACAGAGATTTCGCGAAAATTGCCAAAAGATTTATGCACATCAGCTGATGGTATAAAGTTTCGGTATTTAATCATACGTAAAACATACCCTGCTAATTATAACAAAATTATATTGAGCAATATCCATTTTACTTATTACTACAAGCCATAATATGAATCTATTTAACAAATAACATTTCATGGTTGAGCAACCACGAAATGCTGACTATAGTAGTTCGTAAATAATTTTAAAAATTCGGTTGCATAAGTAAAACTGAACTTCAAATTTATCGTTTTGACTGCTTGAACACTGACCAATAATAGGAAGAACTGTTGTACAGTTAGGAAGGGTATAATTTCTAGTACAGTAATTTCCATTTTACCTGGTTTTCAGTATAAATTTAGAATATTGATAACATTGGATGACTGAAGTCTAATACTTTGTGTATGCTACGAAACTATGTTAATTTGGCCTTCTTTTTTCCCTTTCCTGCATTTTTTCCTTTTGATGATGATGGAACTGACTTATTCTCCTCAGAAGTTCCTGCAATTCAGACAAGTCGTTAAAAATATGTTTATTTTTAGAATTAGTTTTTTATTCGTATTTTCTGCGATGCGAGGTCGATAAGATAATAGTCGTGACTTACCCCATCTCCACTGGTTTAGCTTATCCCCTAGAAAATAAAACCCAATAATTGCGAGGCAACATCCGCCAAAAAATACTCCACGTTGGGCGTTATTCAGGACTTGCAAAATTGGGTATGCCCACACTCCATTTTGATTATACACCCAAGTTATCCTGCAAGTAAAAATTATCAAATAGTTTTGCCATTATTGGCATAAACACAATTCTATATTATCAGAAAAATAAAACTGGTCCGGATAAGCTCCACACTGGCATTCATTAATTGCAAGGTGGTGATTACATTAATCAAACATAATTTGGACACAAAATAAATATTAAAATACAATATAGAATCTGAACTACCATGATAAGTAAATAATGACTCCTCCGGTAAGGATTGGAACACCTAATAATCGGCGAGGGTAGGTTCGACTAACGAGAATACTCTCACATAAAACAAACAATGCGGGGGCGGTGTGCACTGCATGATTCAGCCATGATGGAAAAAATGAGTCTAACAGCTTTGGGAACACCATCTCCCTATCCAAGTTGAACATTCCCCAAAACGTGACGCCCACAAACTTCACAACACAAGTAAAATTTTAAAAACTACTTAAAGTTTCGAAGCTCGCAGCGTGTCAAGCAATGTTATCCGCGGAAGTAACACGCTACATCATTAAGTAACAAGCTCGCTCAAACAATCATTAAGGTGGTTCTTGGTTTAAAGCACTCATGTCAGTAATTCAGAATACTTTAATTGGGTTAGTGCGAATAAAAGATATCAAAATTTTAGGTAAGTTACTTGTGCGAGGACATATGAGAATCATTAATTACTACAACGAGCTATTACAACTAACATTTGACCCTCTACATGCGGATTTTTTAAAGCTTAGTAAAGAGAGCAGTAAGCCAAGGCAGTTTAAAAGTTTATAAAATCTACGTTATAGTACACGAACTAGAAATTAAAAGATACTAAGCTTTTAGTTTTTATTTTTGTTACAACCAGTTCCATATTCCATTTTAACTTACCATGCAAGATATGTAGCAGTGAAGGCAGTATTTGCAAGAAGTCCACAAGTTCGACCCGGCAAACGCTTAGGAGTGAGAAAAAGTTCTACAAGCATAAACGCAATGGGACCTGTATGTACTGCATGATTAAGCCAGTTTGGATAGAATTCATCCATTTCCTTTGGAAATACAAGTGCTCGATCAAGAGTGTAGAGACCCCAGAAAGAAGTAGAGACAAACTGTTTCAGAAAGTTCAAGAATGAAGAATATAAGTGAAAAGAAAATATCTAAAGAGAATGGATAAAGTTTCCTGTCTTACTTTTAGTCAACGTTCATAGTTTATACTGTAGTTTAAATACTATTACAGCGAAATGTTAAATTAATTAAAGTTTAAATATTATTAAATCAAGTAGATAAGCAATAGTACGACTGCCAAGTAATGTAAATACCCAAATCGGGAAATTGAGTAGTAGCGTAAAAAGAGCTTGCTTACCAAACCAACCGGAAATGCCCAGCTAGCAAACAAGCCATCTCTCAGTCGTTGCAGCGTCGACTGTCTTTTCGGAGTGATTTCACTGGAGCCTGCCATATCATTAATTAGGCCAAGGGAATTATACACAAGTTGTAAAACCTGTTTAAAATAAATTTAAAATGATTGTACTTATGAAATACACTGAAATTGAAATTTGCATTGCACCCACTCCACTAGTCTCATGGTTATTTAAGGATTCTTATTTTTATTAGAGGCAGCAGTAAAAGTTAGATTGGTTTGCTTACGATGTCCCAAACGGTTAAATATTTCCATTTTCCAGGGAATGCTCTCATCGCTTCGAATGTTGCACTTGTGGCAATATGAGGAGGTAAATGTAGATGGAATAAGTCGTAGTAAAGGGCGTACCCGAAACAGGCTACTCCCGATGCGTGAATAACAACGCTGAGCATTTTTTATAATTTAAATAAATTACTTTAGCACCACGAATATGATTAATTGACCGGAATGTCAAACTTTCGCTGCGCTTTGAACACTGTCTTTGAAAAGTAAAATGGAATGGATAATGGAACAACTGGAATGCTTCTCCCCTCCGTCAGTATTTAAATTCAGACTGAAATAATTATCCGACACCGGACGATCCAATACTCAACCCCTCGCCTCTCTTTGTAGTAAAAGCAAAATTCAACTTTTTAGGCATACGGCTGCTGTCTTCTTAACAGATACTCTCATCCACTCGAAGGACAAAAACCAGGCCAAGGTCCGACTACAAAAAACAATATAAAATGCATTCATTAAATATAATCTTCCATTACATTGTAGTTAGCTCGAAATATGCCACTAATATTAATACATCACACGCAAACTTGATTGATAATATATTATCGATTTCAAGGTTGAAAGTGAACCGCTACACTTTGTTCCCTCAGTTCTAAATAACCGTATGATTATCACATGGGTATGATGATATGATGATGGTGGTGCTATATAGTGTTTGTACGTAGTTTAACTGCACGCAAAGTTTGAGTGCCGTAATGTGATAGGTGATGAATAGCGATAAGGAAAGCTATCACACGAAGCTCAGTCATATGATCAATAATGCGGTCATGTATGATTTGACTGAATGTTAAATTCCTTCAATTATCCAATCATAATAAAATAATATGTAATCACTTTCACTGCATTGCTACTTTTAACTTCTCATTCTATTATCCCCACTGCACTTTCCGCTTCCCTTTTATTCGTAATGGGCGGAACTAGCTTTTCATTGTTTAAAATTTTTGTTTTTATATTTTAACAGATTTCAATAATTACATAGTATAATAGTATAAAAGGCTACGGTAAACTACAGTTAAAGGCTCCACACCCCTAACTGATACTTCATGCAATACTCCACTATCTATACCCACTTAACTTTTAGTTAGTTGCGCTTTTGACATATAGTATAAATGGAAGTCGCAAACTTTATGATTATTTAAAGGAACGCAACGGCGAAGTTTTCTTCCGGGATTATGCGAGCCGTAAATACACACCTTTAACAAATAGAATTGGTTGGAATTAAATATATTAATTACTCTACAAACAAATAATGTTTACCGCTAGTTCCAGTCCTCAGTTTCGGCTTTTCCTTTAGTCTGTCTGGCAAACGTGCTCGCTCTTTAAAGTTTTTGTTGCAGAACTTACAATAATTACAATTTGCAACTTGATTACTTCTTCACTTGCTTTGCAATCAAATCACATGAAATTGTAAATATTGATATTTGCCATATCACAGCTGCCTGCCTGCCTACTAAGCCTAGCCAGCCAGTGAGCCAGAGCCAGCATCATAATATCAGCAAGCCACCCGTCACGTCACGACAGG